>PVHX01012907.1:8541-51506 GCA_004024805.1 Geosciurus inauris | reverse complement strand
TGCCCCTGAGTTCAATCTCCAGTACCAAAAAAAAAAAAAGGTTAAGTGAGATCATATATGTGTGTATAGTGACAGGTAACATAATAGAAGACTGGCAAGCGTAAGGCCCAGAAGTTAGAAATAGCAATCATGGTAAAGAGCTCCAACTGCAGAGCTTGAGTTCAAATCCAGCTTTGCTTCTTACTAGCTGTACAATGTTGACCTCATCGCTTAGCCTTGCTGTGCTTCAATATCCAACAATACTATACTCCAGAGGGTTTAGTGAAGAAAATATGAGTAGAGCTGGGGCTGTGGCTTAGTGGTAGAGTGCTTGCCTAGCACATGTGAGGTACTGAGTTTGATCCCCAGCACCACACAAAAAAACTAAATAAAGAAAATACAAGTAAATATAGAGGAATAACTTAGGACAATTCTGGGCCTCTAGTAAGCACTCAAGAAATGTTAGTGATGACAGCTTGGTACTGTGGCAGCACAGCTGTAATCCCAGCAACTCAGGAGGCTAAGGCTAGAGGATCACAAGTTGGAGGCCAGCCTTAGCAACTTAGTGAGACCCTATCTCAAAAATTTAAAAAAATATTGAAAATAATTTTTTAAAGGGCTGTAAATGTAGCTCAGTGGTAGAGTACCCTGGGTTGAATCCCCACTACAACAGCAACAACAAAAAATAAATGTTGGTGATAATGACAATGATATAAGAAGAAGGTTGAACTGCAAGGCTGTGTGCTACAGGAGGGCAGGGCCCCTCTCAGTCTTATTCGCCATCATCTCCTCATTTCTGGAAGGGCGTTGAGCAGGTTCACAGAATTCCCAAGTGGAGTGGGCTGGGCTCCTCACCCTGATGATCGCAGCATTAGGGTCTCTCTTCCATGCCTCACACTAGCTGTCCTTTGCCCCATCACCCCATCAAGAGGAAGAGCTGACATGGACGTTTCCTGAGGCCAGGCACTCTTTTCAGCAGATCAGACCCCTGGACATGGCCTGGCAGAACCCCCAGTTGGAACCATTACTTCCTCGCCTTTCTTTCTGCACCACTGGGATCTTGTCTTTGTGCGTGGCCTGGTGCTGGGGATGTGGAGATGACAGGACCTGCCTTATGTCTGGTGGAGAGAGAAAGACTAGGAGATAGAATGTCAAGGCAGGGTGATCAGTAAAGGGACAGGGGTGAAACAAGGGTCTGGGAGCCCAGAAGAGTCTCCCAGCATGGCTGGAGACAAGGTAGATGGGGAGGTAAAACCCAAGTGGAAGGTTCAGATGGGAGGGTTAAGTCAGGTGAAGGAGAGCAGGAGAGATTTCTATGCCAGGAATGACATGAGCAAAATTGTGTGGCTGAAGAATAGCAAAAGATGAGGCTCAAGGCTGTACCAGGGACAAGGGGATCAACCGCCTTGAAGGTCAGACTAAAGAATCAAGACCTTGGGCTGGGGTTGTAGCTCAGTGGTAGAGCACTTGCCTAGCATGTGTGGGGCACTGGGTTCAATCCTCAGCACCACATAAAAATAAAGGTATTGTGCCCATCTACAAATATATGTATAAAGAGTCAAGGTCATATTTACTAAAAATAAAAGAATCAAGACCTTATTTTGAGGGTACTGGGAATAGGAAAGGGATAGTTATGGTGGGAGAGGACAAGAAAACTTGCTTTTCTTTCTCTTTCTTCTGTCATATCTGACCAGACACCAACTTCTTTGCTGTCTGTACCTGCCTTGCTTATTTCTGAAACCTGTCAAGCTATGCTCCCACCTTGGGTAGGGGTGAGGCTCTATCATCAGGAATGGGAACAGGGTTGAAGTTACTGTTGGGGACAGGGTATCTGGTTTTTTGCTTGTTCCTTTGTATGTTTTGTGGTACTGGGGATGGAATAGGGCTTACAGTATGCCAAGCAAATGCTCTACCACAGAGCTCTACCCCTACCCAGCCCTTTTTTATTTAATTTTTTTTTTTTTTGGTACCGGGGATTGAACTCAGGGGCACTTGACCCCTGAGCCACATCCCCAGCCCTATTTTGTGTTTTATGTAGAGACAAGGTCTCACTGAGTTGCTTAGCGCCTCGCCATTGCTGAGGCTGGCTTTGAACTCGCAATTCTCCTGTCTCAGCCTCCTTAAGTGCTGGGATTACAAGCGTGAGCCACCACGCCCGGCTTTTTTTATTTACTTTTGAGACAGGGACTCACTAAGTTGCTCAGGCTGGGCTCCAACTTGCAACCTTCCTTCCTGAGCCTGTAGAGTAGCTATTACAGGCGTGCACCACTATGCCTGACTTGGAGTTCATATTTATGTATTCTGAATGGTCTTCATTATGCGGTTTCTGGATGATGTTGGAGTCATGCTTGATGTTGGGGATGGCTGGGCATTGGATCTCTTGGGATTACATGTATGGCTAGGACAGGGACTGGGCTCAGAAGCATAGGGTGGTGGGATATTGAGACTTCTGCCATTGCTTGGGAACATTCTGCACTACTGGAGAATCCCTGAGAGACCCAGGGGGGCCTCATAACAGGGGTCAAGGCACTTGGAGTGTGGAGTCAGCAAGGGTCTGTGAAGTGGGAGTTATCATCCCTGTTTCCAGACAAGGTAAAAAGAAAAAGTAGCTTCAGAGAGATTAAGGAACTTGTCCACGCTAGTGATGAATAAATGCAGAACTTGAACCTAACTCTGTTCCCTTCAAAATTACTGGGATCCCCAAGATATCAGCTTCTGGTAAGACCAGAACATAGATGGAGATAGGTGGGACCCATAGTGAGTGGGGCAGGACAGAGCGGCAGAGCTACTGACTTGTGCCAAGACAGTCACCTTGGACAAATGGAGCTGGGCCTGGTGTGGAGACTGATTCTTCTAGCTGTGAAAGACACCTGGTGGGTTCAGAGACAAAAAGGGAGGCCCCTGAGAGATGCAGGTGGTGGTGAGGTTGGGTGGGGGTTTTCCTGCCCTCTTGGGTGAGGCCCAGCCCCACGTACAACTCCACCTGTGAATAGCACAGATCGAGTATCTGCCTCCCTCTTCCCCTCCTCCTCATACTCCACCACCATGGCCCGGCCCACGCCTCAGTGCACCCACTCAATGCAGCCACTCTAATCCCCTGACATCACCCTCTGCCCAGCACAGGCCTTACCTGCCAGCCTGGCAGCCCCCAGCCTTAGAGATGCTGTTTACAAAACCCCAGCTCAGAACCATCTTTACCCTTAACTTCCTCCCTGCTTCAGCTCACAGGTCAGATCTGGGACACCCCACCTCCAGTCCCAAGCTGGGGGATAGAGCCTAGGATCTGTCGTGGCTTTGCTGTGTGACTCCAGGTAAGTAGCTGCCCTTTCTGGGTCTTCAGCTTCTTAGTTAAGTCTTCCCCAACAACCTCCAGCTAATCACATCAATCCCCTTTGGCTCCTTCCCAGCCCCTGTCATTTTAGGAAGTATTGGTTTTTATTAGTTCACATGCTTATTGTCAGTCTCCCCCACTGCAATACATACCCTGCAAGGAGGGACCTCACTTGCCCTTCCATTCATTCCAGTGCCACACAGAGTAGGTGCTGGGTTATATCTGTTAAATAAATGTATGGCACCTCTTCCTCTATGTCATTCCCTGACCTGGGCAGTAGGGCGAAGCAGTATTCTAGCCCCCTGGATAGAGTCATGGTGGGATCCGACTGACCACTCTAACTCATTGTAGAGAGGTTGGGAAAGCTCTGGGCAGGGACCTGAACCCAGCCTCAAGGCTCCTTAGGGAGGAGGACCTCAGGAGTGTGTGTGTGTCCCTGTGTGTTGTCTGGGCAGGGGACAGGATCTCTTCCAGTCTATCAGAGGCTGAGACGTGGCTAGATCCAGGACTCCCACTCCTCCGCTGCATGTGTGTCTGTATGCAGGTGTGCAGGCGTGATATGTGTGCGCCATGTGCTCATGTCTGCTCTATGCAGGTACCTCTGGCCAGGCCTCCAGGTTCGTGCGCATCTGTGTACATGTGAGCGCTCATCTGTCTGGGACTCGAGGTGTATAACGTGCATATACCTGGCCTGATATGATGTAGGCATGCCTACCACTGTTGGATCTAAGAGAACAGAATTTTTGTCTGTTTTGTTCCCTGTTCTGTCCCCAGCACCTAGAACAGGGACTGGCACAGAGTAGGGTCCATGAATACTCGGAATGCATGAAAGTGTGTGCTCAGGGCTCCTGTATGTCCGTGTGCTGACACGTGTGTGGACGTGTGTGTGCTCCTGTGTCCAAAGGTGCACCTGGGTTTGGATGATGTGGCCCCCAAACCGCTCCTCCTGTACCTTTTCCAAACTCTTTGGGAGCCGGGGCCCAATGCCTGGGTCCCTGTGGGCGGAGCAGGGGGCCCGCCTCCTCAGGGGAAACTGGATCCCAGGACGTGCAGAGCAGCAGGGAGGAGGGCGGCCCCTTTGTCCCCCATAATCCCCTCCCCGCCCTTGCCCCCTCCCTCTCAGCCACCAAGGTTTAAGTTTGAGTTTAGGGATTGTAGGGGTCCAGGGTGTCACCTCACTATCCTCATCCCTGCCTATTTCCTGCATGGGGGGTTTCTATACCCTGAGTCCCAGGCCACTTGGTCTGGATCTTTCCCAAACCTCTCCTTGTCCTGTCCCCTGGCTGGGTCTGCTTTATTCTTTGCCAGGACCCTGTTCACTGCCCGCCCCTTCTCCCCAGGGTGTATTCCTTCCCTCCCTCCTGGGCGGCTCCAGAGCTCAGATCTAGTTATAAAGCTACCTGAGGGACAGGAGGATAGGTGCCCTGGAGAGATCCAGAGATTACAGAGAGGAAGGAGCCAAGGAGAGAGCATGAACTGTTGCCTGGGTGAGTGAGGGGACTGGGCGCCAGGGTCCAGAGGCCAGGAGGGGTGGGGTCCCTGACTGACCACCTCTCTGGCTGCTCTGACTCATGTGCCTAGTGACTTTGCACTTGCTGGAAACCTCTAAATCCTTACACATAGAAGGCTTCATTCATCATTCATTCAGCAAATATTTACTGAGTGCCTATTATGTGCTAGGTAAGTCATCCCTTGGTAACCATGGAGGATTGGTTCCAGGATCCCCCCAGAGGATACTAAAATCTGAGCATACTCAAATCCCTTATATAAAAAGTGATGATATTTGCATGTAGTTTACACACATTCTCCTATATACTTCACATCATCTGGGGATATTTTATAATTAATACAATGTAAATGCCATGTAAATAGTCATTGTATAATGACAAGGAAAAAAGCCTATTTGTGTTCAATACAGGTGCCATTTTCTTTTTTCTTTTTTTCCTTTTTTGGTACCAGGGATTGAACTCAGGGGCACTCAACCACTGAGCCACACCCCCAGCCCTATTTTGTATTTTATTTAGAGATAGGGTCTCACTGAGTTGCTTAGCGCCTGACTTTTGCTGAGGCTGGCTTTGAACTCATGATCCTCCTGCCTCAGCCTCTCAAGCCGCTGGGATTACAGGAATGTGCCACTGTGCCCGGCTCAGATGCAATTTTCTATCTGCAGTTGGCTGAATATGTGGCTGTAGAACCTGCAAATACTGAGGGCTGACTGTGGTGTCCTAAGCATTTGGGAATATAACAGTAATCAGACAAAAAACTGTGGCCTTAGCTAGGGATGTAGCTCAATGAGGGAAAGGAGGATAGGTGCCCTGGAGAGATCCAGAGATTACAGAGAGGAAGGAGCCAAGGAGAAAGCATACAGCTATGGTCTGTCACGCCCAAGGTCCTGGGTTCTATCCCCAGCACCACAAAAGCAAAACAACAACAACAGTAAGGTCACCCATGGAAGCATAACATTCATTCTTTTGTTCACCAAATATTTAGTAGGGAGAAGGAGCAATGAATGAACCAGGTGAAGTTTCCTCTTTCCTGGAGCTGTCATTCAGGTGGAAGAGATAGCAACAAGTCAGTAAACAAACAAATGAGATAACTTCCAATTAAACAAACAAACAAAAAACCTCTCAGGGAATGAGTGGGACTTTGGGTAGAGTGGTCAGGACAGATTAGCTGAGCTGGGAACTGAAGAACAGAAACCAGACGGCCTTGGGAGGTCTTTGGGCGTGGTCCCCACAGGGAATGTGGCAGAACATAAAGAAGGCCAGTTCAGAGGGAATAAACCTTTGCAGGTCACACTGAGGACTTTGATTTTTACTCTGAGTGAAGTGAGAGCCATAGGAATGCTTGAGAGGGGAGGGGCATGGTAGGCCTGGGGGTCTGCAGAAGTGGAGGCCAGGGTGGAAGCTGATACCGGGGGAAGGGGCAAGAAATGATGGAGGCTTGGACCTGCACAGCTCAATGTATTCCCACAAAGTGAGCATATACCTTGTAATGAACATTCAGATTAAGAAACAAGAAACTTGGGGCTGGGGTTGTGACTCAGTGGCAGAGTGCCTAGCGTGTGTGAGGCACTTGGTTCAATTCTCAGCACCACATACATATATAAAATAAAGCCTCATTGACAACTAAAAATATATATTAAAAAAAAGAAACAAGAAACTTGCACTGCCCATTTTCCCTTCTCCCTCTCTTCCTCTCCTCTCCCCCACCTCCTTCTCCTCCTCCTTTTTTCTCCCTTCCATTAATGGAACTGAACCCAGGACCACTCTACCACTGAGCTACATCCCTAGTACTTTCTATTTTATTTCAAGACAGGGTCTCACTAAGTTGCCTAGGCTGGCCTCCTTGGGGAAAGAGAGGGAGAAGTGGTCAGGTTCTGGACATACTGTTTCATCTTTTAAAAGTTTTTATTGAAAGTAACAAATATACAAAAAAGTGCATGTTATGAGTATACAGCTCAATTAATTCTCATATCGTGAATATATATCTTGTAATGAGCACCGAGCTTGCACTTGCCTTCTATACTAAAATTGGAATGATACAGAGAAAATTAGCATGATCCCTGTGTAAGGATGACACACATTTGTAAAGCATTCCATATTTTATTGTTTGTTTATTTATTTAGGTACTAGGGACCGAACCCAGGGCCACTTAACCACTGAGCCACATCCCCAGCCCTTTTAAAAAAAATTTTATTTTGAGACAGGGTCTCTCTAGGTTGCTTAAAGCCTCAGTAAGTTTGAGTATTGGGTATTCTGAGTTTAAGATGTTTACTAATGGGCTGGGATTATGGCGCAGTGGTAGCATGCTCGCCTAGCACGCATAAGGCACTGGGTTCGATCCTCAGCACCACATAAAAATAAAATAAAGATATTCTGTTACCTACAACTAAAAAAAATAAACATTAAAAAAAAAAAAGATGTTTACTAATATCCAGGGGAAAATGCCAGGTAGGAAGTTGAATATATGGGTTTTGGAGTTCAAGGGAAGTTCAAGTGGAGTTCTGAGCTGGAAGTAATCTACCTACAGAACAATTCTGCAAGCCCTAATAATCATGGGATATGACAGGCTCTGAGGTGCTACCTGTTAAAGGAGTTTGAGGATGAATGAATGAATTGGCAGGCAGGGTCAGGGATTTGGTGCTGACTTCTGATTTCCTCTGCCAGCCCCGCTCTGCCTACTGAGCCTACTGTTGCCACCCCTCAGTCCTGCAGCCCCCACCTCTCCAGCTGAGCCCATCAATCAAGCCTATAGCCTGGCCCTCTACATGCAGAAGAATACGTCAACACTGCTGCAGACCTACGTGAGTGACACTGGGCACAAGCAGGGGACGAGGGGAGAGGGACACTGCCCTGGATGGGAGAAGCAAAGCAAGCTCAGGAGTGGGTCCAAGGGCACAGGGGCCCTGTGAACTAGCGACATACTCCAGTGTCACAGATAGCTGGGTGACCTTGAGCAAGTTATCCCTTCTCTTTTTTTTAATTTTTAAAAATTTATATATATATATATATATATATATTTTTTTTTTTAGTTGTAAATGAACACAATATCTTTATTTTATGTTGTGCCAAGGATCGAACCCAGTGCCTCAAACGTGTGAGGCAAGCGCTCAACCACTGAGCCACAACCCCAGCTCCTATCCCTTCTCTCTTGGTCCCAGTTTCCTCATCTGCAAAATGGGATGGTAATTTTGACTTTGGTGACCGTTCAAGATTGTTATATAAAGGAAGCAATGAGAAAGAAGGGCTTTACATAATCATGATGATTTCCATAACCACCTCATGCCACATGCTCATTTGAAACCTATGCCATGATGGGCACAATATGCCCATTATCTTTTCAATTCTTCAAGCCATTCTGACTGGTGGAATTAGAATTCATTTTGTAGATGAGGAAACTGAGTCTTAGAGAGGATAAACAATTTTCCCAAGGACACAGAGCTAGTAACTGGCAGTGCCAGGATCCAAAACCAGCTCTATGGAATCCCACACCACAACCCCCCAACCCTCACCCCACCATATAGAAACAAAATTGGCAGCCTGTTTGCTGGTTCTGACCATGTGTTGCCAAACAAAAGTGGCTACCTAAAACACAGGGATTCTGTTGACCAAAATTTCCATCCTCCATCTTAGTCCTGCTTTTTCCCAAATTACATCACCTGCCTGGCCCTAGAGTCTTGGAGTTTGCAATTCTTCCACTGAACTATATGTAAGGCCTTATGAATTCCACAATTTAGGTTCTGGTACCATATCTGTCTCTATTCCCTGGACAGTCTTGGGCATCTTTAAACTCAGTTTCTCCACCTATAAAATTAGAATATGGAACTAAGTTATATGCCAATTAGGAGCTCTATCAGTGTGCAGTAAGATTCTGTGGGTCAGCCGGGCGCAGTGGCGCAAGCCTGTAATCCCAGCACTTAGGGAGGCTGAGACAGGAGAATCTCGAGGTCAAAGCCAGCCTCAGCAATGGTGAGGCACTAAGCAACTCAGTAAGACCCTGTCTCTACATAAAACACAAAATAGGGCTGGGGATGTGGCTCAGTGGTCGAATGCTCCTGTGTTCAATCCCCAGTACCAAAAAAAAAAAAAAAAAAAGATTCTGTGAATCTTGGTCCGTGAGGGGTCAGAACTTTGATGGAGAAAACTCTCAACTACATTAAACAATGTTAACAATTATTTATTAATGAATATATAAAATTAACAAATATAAGCAATCAAATACTATAAATAAAAAAATTAAATTGTAACTACATTGTCAGTAATATACTTGGAATGAAAATATTATTAAAATATTATTAAAAATAGTCACAGAGGGGCTGGGATTGTAGCTCAGCGGTAGAGCGCTTGCCTCGCATGCATGAGGCCCTGGGTTCGATCCTCAGCACCACATACAAAACAATAAAATAAAGACATTGTGTCCATCAACAACTAAAAAAATATTTAAAAAAAAAAATAGTCACATGGGGCTGGGATTGTAGCTCAGCGGTAGATCGCTTGCCTCGCATGCGTGAGGCCCTGGGTTCGATCCTCAGCACCACATACAAAGCAATAAAATAAAGACATTGTGTCCATCTACAGCTAAAAAAAATTTAAAAAAAAAATAGTCACAGAGTTCATTGATATCTATATACTATTAGTTAATGATTTTTATGCCTTTATGTCAGGTGCTGTTTATCTACCTATCTATACATGTATATATACATATATGTATAAATTTTCTATCATCCTCACAATAACACTGTCAAATGGGAGTTACAGAAGCTTGTGATTTGATGTCACAAATATAGTACATGGAAGATGACAAATTGGAACCTAAAAAGGCTCCCACTCTGTATTAGGACATCCTACCAGCTCCCTGAAGGGTGGTGAATGGTGGCTTGTCCTGGGAAGATGCCAGTTTCAGAGAGCAGATTTGGAGTCAGCACCAGACATCCCTTTGGTTCCTTTAACCTCTGTCTCTCTGTCCCTCATGCAGCTCCAGCACCAGGGCAGCCCCTTTAGTGACCCTGGCTTCTCAGCCCCTGAACTCCAGCTCAGCAGCCTGCCTCCTGCTGCAGTCCCCTTCAAGACCTGGCATGCCCTGGATGACGGGGAGAGGTTGAGCCGTGCCCAGGGAGCTTTTCTGGCCTTGACTCAGCACCTCCAGCTCGTGGGAGACGACCAGAGTGATCTGAATCCTGGCAGTCCCATCCTCCTGGCCCAGCTTGGAGCTGCAAGACTCAGGGCCCAAGGCCTGTTGGGCAACATGGCTGCCATCATGACTGCCCTGGGGCTGCCTATTCCTCCAGAAGAAGACACTCTTGGGCTTGTTCCCTTTGGGGCCTCAGCCTTTGAGAGAAAATGTCGAGGCTATGTGGTAACCCGGGAATACGGCCACTGGACAGATAGAGCTGTGAGGGACTTGGCTCTACTAAAGGCCAAATACCCAGCATAGAGGAGTGGGGCTTCCTGCCAGAGGGTGCAACATTTCCTCTTTCACAATGGATTCTTTTTGCCTTGCTTTTGTGCTAGAGAAGGAGCTACAACTTCTCCAGAGACAGGGTTTGTGTGCCATGTTTTTGGGAATATTGTCTGGATGCCAGGCCTCCATTCCTTATTGCCTAGGTCTTCCTGTACACGTTTTATGACCTCCCTTCCAGATCTGATTGAGTCTCCATGGGTCCCATATCATGGATTACCAATCCAGTGGTACCTGTTTTCCTACTTCCTGGTTGGAAAGAAGAGCCCCCTGAAGAGGTTTCACTTCCCTGACAATTAGTCTCCTTCCTGGGCTCTCCTTGAGACTTTTTCCTTTCCATAATTGGAGGAAGTCCGGGGGCTGTCTTCCTGTCTCTGTCTACCTCCATTCCTCTGTGAAGATACCACCTTGCTGAGCAGATAGGTCTCCCTTCTTGCTGGAGTTCATTTCCTCTCCTGATTTGCCTGTCTGGGCCATTGTTCCACTTTACTTCCAAATGGGGCTTCACTTTCTGATCAATGGAAGTATAATTCTGGAAGAACTAAGGACTCATGTCATATCATCTGTTTCCTGCTCAGGGCACATTCACTTCCTTTTTGGGGTTGACAGGTGGCATCCCTGCCCTGGAGTTTTCATAACTCTCCTATTCATACTGTGCCTTTTGGGTATTTGTGGGGGACCAGTTTGTACCCCAAGGATTCTATACTTCTCAAACTTGTCTCCCCATTTTCAATAACTGTATGTACAGGTAACTTTAGTTTTATTTTTAAACATTTTATTTACAAAAAATTAATTTATTCTCAAATAAAACTCTTTTAAGGCATCACTTTTTTTTTTCTCTTCACAGACCTGGCTTGGAGGGTGAGGGTTGTGCAGGGATAGGGATGGGCAAGGTGAAGAAAGGGAAAGACATAAAGAGAGAAGGGGCAGAGCCCAAAGGGATGGGGTGGGCCAGCAGTTGGGATGACCCTAGGGGAGGGTATCTAAAATTTGTCTGCAGTAGCCTACCCACCACAGGACCAACAGGCACTTTCCTGGCTAGGAAAGGACAAAAAGAAGGACTGAGAGAGAGACAAGGTGTCGCCTCCCAGAGATGAGGCTGAGATGTACACGTGCTCACGTGGGGCCAAAGGGAGACAAGAGACAGGAAAACAGACCCAGAGATTCCCAGAGATGGGTAAAGGGGAGACCTAAAGAGACTGAAGCAGTCCCAAGAATGGAGAAAAAAAGAGGGCAAGCGAGAAAATGATGGGCACCGGGAAGTTTCTTGAGGAGACAAGGAGATACAAAAAGAGAAGAGCGTACAGAATCAGAGCAAGGGAGACAGTCCGCAAAAAGACACTGAGGGACATGGGGAGAGGCAGAGAGAAGTGAAGACAGACATGGCCCCCGAGCGCGCTCACGCGGGACCCTCGGGCACCAGCTGGCTCAGGTCGCCCTCAGTGCGGCTCACCCACTCGCTGTAGAGGCCGCACACGCGGAGCCCCAGCACCTTGGCCGGGAAAACCCCGGCGGCGCTGGTGGCAGCGGCGGTAGCCGCGGCGGTAGCAGCGGAGGGCTCCGGCCAGGGACCGCGGGCGGCGGCGCCGAGCGCGGCCAACACGGTCTCCACCGCGGCGCCCAGAGCCCGAGCCTGGCGCGCAGCGTCCTCTAGGCGCCGCAGCAGGCGCGGCACGCGCGGGTTCAGCTCGGCCTGGTGGCGGCGCACGACGTCGAGCAGCGGGGGCAGCGCAGCCAGTGCCGCCGCGTCCAGCCGCAGCCGCTCGGGCAACGGCAGCCCAGCGTGGCCCGGTGCTGGGGCGCTCAGGCCGGCCACTGGCAGCCGCGGCGGCGAAAAGCCTGGCAGCCCGAAGGGATCTCCCTGGTGCTGCACCTGCGGAGACACAGCCGCGGTCAGCGCGGGGTCCGGGCAGGGATGGGTGGGGACTCGCCGCGGGGCCGGATACTGTAAGCGGCGCTGGGGACCCGTCCACTCTTAGCGGCGCTGGGGACCCGTCCACCCTTTTCCTGGGAGGTCAGTTTCCTCCTCCTGCAAATAATTCTCTCCTAACGGGGCCGTTGTGTTTGAGATAAAACCAAAAAATACCATGGGCTTACACCAGCGCCTTTGTTTTTCCGTCTCTAATATGGAACCAGTAACAGTTACTAATTTCAGAAGGTAGTTAGTTATGAACATATAAAGTGCTAAAGACAGAGCCTGGCCTCCAGGAAGGGTTCAGTAAATGTTAGATCTTTCATTAATGTTACCTTACAGCCCAGGGTTCAAATCTTGTCTCTGCTGTGCCTTTTTGGGCAAAAGCTTCCCTTCTCTGACTTCAGTTTTCTCATCTGTAATACGGGGAACAGCTCCCTGTCCTGTCTTCCCCTTCCTCATCCTCTTGGCCACATTGAACCCTTCCTGTATGCTAGGCAAGCATTCTATCACTGAGCTGCAACCGCAGCCCTTTTTATTTTAAGATAGTTTTGCTAACTTGTGAGGATAGACCTTGTGATCCTCCTGCTTTAGCCTCTCGAGTTGCCCAACCAGGTCCAGCTTCCCTGTCCTGTCTGTCCACAGGGTACTCTCAAAAATTGGAGGTACTCAAAAATTGGAATTCACTCTCTTCTCCCATCCTTCCAACCTCTGTACCTGCAGGTATTCAATGAACAATTTTCATATGAATGAATAAAGGTGATTTACAACTTGTCAAATGCTATAACAATAACACTTCTCCTTTGCAAACATCTATCTTACCTATGGTTCAAGTATTGTTTGCTGCTTTAAAAACACTATCTTCCCAATTGTGGGTGTGATGATAATAATAATGGCTTTGTAAATAAGAAAGTTGGGCTGAAGACAGTGACTTGCCCTGTTACCCATCTAGGAAGTGGCACAGCTGGAATCTGAATCACATTTGGTAGGACTACAAAGCTAGCTCTATAATCCCACTATCCACTGTCAGACTTGTTTCATTATTATTTTAATGTTATCATTACTGCCCAAGGTCACAAGTGGGTAGGTCTGTAGTTGGTCTGATTCAAAACTGCAGCCTCAGGGCAGAGGTTGTAGCTCAGTGGTAGAATGCTTGCCTAGCACATGTGAGGCACTGGGTTCCAGGCTCAGCACCACATAAAAATAAATAAATAAAATAAACATCAAACAAACAAAAAACACTACAGCCTATTTCAACTACATCAAAGTAATCTGTGGGATTATTTTCTCTCTTTGGGCAGGAAAGGGCCTTCAGCCCAACCAAACATGTTGATAGCTCTGTCTTCACTGTATCAGTTCCCTCTCGGTCTCTTTGAATATTCTAGGTAGATGACTTCATAGTCCATCCTATTTATATGCCTCCATTTATGGTCCATGGAGATAAAGGTGGCAAGATTACACAGAGCTTAGGTTTCCTGACTCCTAGGCTAGAGCTCCCTTTACTCTTTCAGGCTGTGACTTCAGGCACCAAAGAGGGGAGCCTCCAATCTGAAGCAACTGCCTCCTCCAATTTGCTCTGTTACCAAGAGTAGTTGCTGTCTCTCTCAGGAGGCTTGTTTTCCACAGCTGGGAGTGAGATTGAGAAAATGGGTGAGAGGACCTCTGAGACCTGTGCTTCCCTGTTCCCCAGGCCCATGGCACCCCTACCCCCTTTCCCACTCACATATTCCTGGAGCAGCTGATCTGCATATTTGGTGAGGAGGTGGGCAAGGCTGTGTGTCTGACGGATCTTGGCCTCCAAGTGGGGAAGGAGTGAGACTGAATCGTCAGCCTGGGGGTCTTCTGATGGGAAAGGGAGGGAGGAATGAGGGCAGCCCAAACCCCTGCTCCTTGATCACCCAGCCTACTCTTCTTTTCTGAACCCAGAAACTCTACACTGAATGTTCCAGCATTCAACCCAGGAAGGATCTGTCCCATTCCAACTGAGGAAAAATGGGGCACCAGACCTTTGTCAAACAGATACTCTACATGAAATGTGTCCTCTGTTCCCAAATCACTGTTGAAACACTATTAAAGCCAAATTCAAATTCTGTCTCTTCTGTGCTGCTCCCTTCGACTTAAGGCCATTTGTTCATACTTCCAAGGTAGCTCTCCTACCTGTGTGTTTCTGCCTTAGCTTAGGATCCCTCTGAGAATAGGGCCTGACACAAGCCCTGTGACTGTTGGTGGAATTCAACATCCCTGAAGCACAAAACTTCAAATTAGAATGTGACTTTAAAGCCCATTTTACAGATAGGGAGACTGAAGTCCCATTTTCTCTCTGATGCCTCTTCTGGGCCGGGCGGCCTCGCCTGATCTTCCCTGACACAAGCCAAAGTGTGTTGCCCCGGGAGGAGGACTACGTCCCCCCTCCCCGCGACGCACAGCAGGGCGCCCAGTGCATGCTGGGGAGTGTAGTCCAGGCCCGGCCCGGCAACTCCCGCCCCGCCCCCCGCCTGAGTTTCCCACCTCCAGTCCCTGTCCTCAGCAGCTTTGACTTTCGACTCCTGTGGTCACTCACTAGCTCCTGTGGCTCGAAAAATGACTTCCCTAACTCTACCACTCCCTCCGGCTCCCCAGCTCTGATTCTTTCCCAATAATCAGAGGACCTTGGCGCTTGACCCATCGCCGACCCCCTCCCTCCCTCAAGGTGTTTTACTCACCAGTGTAATCGTGATCTAAGCCCTGAACCTACACCCCTGAGGCCTCCGCCCCAGGCCTCCTCTAAGCCCTTGCGCCTGCTCCTTCTCCCAACTCACCCGCTCGTTACCTGATACCGGAGCCTGCCTTCCCCCGCCCAGGCCGCTTCCCTCCCAGACCCAGGGGTCGCGGAGACCCAGACCCCAGCTGCCAGCCCTTTTGATTCCTACTCCCCTCGGGACCCAGCGTCGGGTCCCTCAGCCCCTTACCCAGACTTCCCTCCCTCTGGCTCATGCTGGCCCCAGGCTGATCCCGGTTCCCTCCACGCCCCCCTTCCGAAGGCGGGGGAAGGGGGAAAGGGGTAGAGGCGTGGCTCGGGCGCAGCCAATCATAGTCCAGACCCCAAACATTCCCCCCCCCCCGCCCCCGCCCCACCAGCCCTTCTAGGCAAGATTCCTTGGCCCTGAGCTCAGCAACCAGCCTCAGCGGCCTGGTCTGGGAAGGGGCCCCGCCGGGGATGCAGGTAGTCTGACCTGTGGACACTATCACGGGGCTAGGGGTGTCAGGGCCTGGGAGACAGCCTTGTAACCCTCTGGAAGAGGAGGCTCAGGTTCCCACCTGAGGCAGGCAGGACGCCCGGGTTGCTTTTGTATTAAAGGTTCAAGGACAGGAGAGGGAAGTTGCGGGCAGACAGGAATGTGCAGGCCCTCCTTCTTGACTGCGGGTAGGTGCTAGAGAGGCAGCGGTGGAGGCAGTCTGGTTTGAGAAGCACCTTTCTAAACATACACCTCCTGGCCAATCTTAGATGCCTTCCATTCTCCTCATATCTACCAGGAGGGAAACCAGACACCACTTCACCTCACCTTACAAGGCTCACTAACCAACCACCCCCTCCATACATACATGCATTTCCTGAAGAGTTAAGGTATTCAGACATGCATGCTCACACCTGCGAGAACAGGTTTCAGAGACCTGTACAGGAGGTCATGCTCAAACAGCAACCTCATTAGCCCGGTGTACACACTGCAAGGATTGTACACATCCCACAGCTGATTCCCAAGCATCTACTTTGTCCTGTGCTCTGAGATAGAGATGATCTATATTTGGTCTCTGGCCCCTTGAGCTCACAGTCTGATGGAGGAGGCCATAAACAAAGGCAGGTAACGGAGTTTGTGAGCCAAGGGACTGAAAAGGAGGATATTGCCATGAGCAGACAGTTGCCAAAATAAAGGAGTTCACTGGCAGTAGGAGTGCAGTAGGAGTCAAACTGTTGTCAGGGGTCACAATCAATCACACACTAATCAACAGTTAATATTTACTGGGTATTCACTGTATGAATATATATATATTATATGTGTATAATACACATGTATGTGCATGTGTAATATATGTATTATATGTATGCATATATATATTTACAACATGGGAGTAAAGACATGTGTCTATATATGTAAGATATATAAGATATAAGATGCATAATATTTCTATAAGATGCATTATATATGTATATGTGTGTGTGTATATATATATGTGTATATATATCACGATCTATCTATAGTTTGGCTCCAGAAATGCTGTCATAACCACCCTCCTAATCCCTTAACCCCTCTGGACATGATCACACCAAAACTCACAGACACATCTTTGAAATACAAACCCAAACACAGCAACACAAACTTAGACTTGATTATATCTACTGACTGACCAGCCTCAAATAAAATTAACCAAGACATATTCATATGCTTTAAGTAAACTTTTAATTGAACTGTAATACATATATGGAAAAATGCACACATAACAAATGCACAAAGCTGGGCGCGGTGGCTCAAGCCTGTAATCCCAGCACTTAGGGAGGCTGAGACAGGAGAATCGCCTCAGCAACGGCGAGGCACTAAGCAACTCAGTGAGACCCTGTCTCTACATAAAACACAAAATAGGGCTGGGGATGTGGCTCAGTGGTCGAGTGCCCCTGAGTTCAATCTCCAGTACCAAAAACAACAATAAGAACAACAAATGCACAGATGACTTTTCAGAGAGTAAATATGCCCAAGGAATCAGCACCAGATTAAGAAATAGAACACTAGAAGCCCCACTCTTACCCTCTCCCTGTTCCAAGGGTGACTATTATCCTGACTTCTCACACCATGTTTGTCTGTTTTTGATCTTCATATATAGAATCATCTAATGGTTACTGTTGGATCTGGCTTCTTTTACTCAATATTTGTCCATGAGACTTGTCTACATTGTTGAGTGTAGCAGGACACTGGTCATTCTTCTTGCTGTGTCTATGTCCATGGTGTGAACAGATTGTAATCCATCTCCATTCTCCTTGTTCATTGGTTGTTTCCCATGAAACACGGTTTGGCATGTGTATGGCTTCTCTAGAAAAATGCCAGTTTTTCAGAGTGTCTCCCAATTTACACTCCCGCAGAAATATAAAGGACAAGCCTTGTGCCGTGGCGCATGCCTGTAATCCCAGCACTTTGGGAGGCTGAGACAGGAGAATCGCCTTAGCAACGGCGAGGTGCTAAGTAACTCAGTAAGACCCTGTCTCTACATAAACACAAAATAGGGCTGGGGATGTTGCTCAGTGGTGCAGTACCCCTGAGTTCAATCCCCGGTGCCAAAAAGAAAAGAAATAGAAGGGACGTCCAATTGCTCTTTTTCTTGCCTACACTTGGGATGATGTGTCTTTTTCACTTTGGTCATTCTGGCTGGGGAAGACCCACTCGTATTTGCAGTGTCTGACATATACTTGGCACTCAGTTAATAGACTGTTGAATGAATGGATGAGCGAGTAAGTTGAGCAGTGTAGAATCAGGCTGGTGAGAACGGAAGCAAGCTCGCACGCGCGCGCGCGCGCGCAAACACAACACCCAGCATTTCAGGGACGCCCACCCGCAGCGGACGCACATCAGGACACAGACCCTCTCGTGCACCCCGGAACCCACGTGGTCTGAACGCACTGCTTGGGCCCTGCTGCGCGCGTCTAGCCATCGAGTTGCCCCCAGACTCTCCCTCTGGGCGGCGGCCAGGGGGCGCTGCGCGTCCCGGCGCCCCGAGGGGGCGGGCCCGGGGCGGGGCGGGGTCGGCCCGGCTTCCAGGCCTGGGCTCTGGCCGCCGGCGCCGCCCGGCCGCTCCGGGGACCGGCCGGGGCGGGGCGCGGCAGCAGGAAGCGGGGCGGGGACTCGCGGAGGCGTTGAGGAGCGAGGGAGGGCGCGGCCAACTCCCGTAGGGACTGCAGGCCGAGAGAGCGGCGCCCCGGCCTGGCGCCGAGCCTGAGCCCGCCGGACGGCAGGCGGCCCCGCCGTGGGCTCGGCCCCGGCTCCAGCCCCGGCAGCATGGCCGGCCGGACCGTACGGGCCGAGACCCGGAGCCGGGCCAAGGATGACATCAAGAAGGTGATGGCGACCATCGAGAAGGTCCGGAGATGGTGAGTCCTGCCTGGGTGCCAGGGACGGGACATGGGCCATCACCCCCCTCGCCAGCTATGGCCCCAGGTATTAGGTGTGTCCCTCGCCCACCTGCTGTGCCCTGGCTCGACAGGGCTCTGTCCCCCTTTCCCTGGCCATTCCCGGGGGTCTACAAAGCATGATCCCCAGCCGTGCCCTCCCGGAGCGGGAGCCCTCATCTGTGCCCCGCCCCCTAAAGCTTTGACACTCCTCCTGTAAGTATGCCGCGCAATCTTCATAGCCAGGGTTCCCAGCCAGCCCCCACCACCATGTGTGCCCCAGGGGTCTGCAGAGCCACGCCCCCTAGTCATACTGTCTGAAATCACTCCCATCTGTGTCCTGGGGTTTGCAGTGCTGTGTTTCTCCCTCTAACTGTACCCCAGTAGCGAAACTGCCCCTACTCTCCTGCATATCCCCCACGTCTGCAGCTACCCCAGTTCTAGGTGGGTGGCTCTCTCCTCATACCTCTCTGACCCAGCTGCCTGTCCTCCCACAGGGAGAAGCGCTGGGTGACTGTGGGCGACACTTCCCTTCGTATCTTCAAGTGGGTGCCAGTGGTGGATCCGCAAGAGGAGGTGAGCAAGTCCCCCCACCAGGCCCTGCATCTGTGCAACCTAAGCAAGCCCCTCCCCCCTTGGCCTCCACCTCCAGTCCCCACTCAGACCTCCAGTGTGGCAGCCTAGACAGATGTTAACGGTTATCAGCAACTCCTCCCCCTTTTCCCTCTTTCCTGCTCCAGACACCCAAGATCAAGATGTAACCCAGTGTACACAATCTCTGCTACATCAGGCAGGGACTTTTGCTTCTCTATGCCTTAGTTTCCTTATTTCTACGGGGGAGGGGGGGAGGGACTGGGAGCTTTGCAAGAACTAACTAGAAACCTGGCTCTGACCCTTATCCCTGTAACCCCTAGGAGCGAAGGCGGGCAGGTGGAGGGGCAGAAAGATCCCGCGGCCGGGATCGCAGGGGTAGGGGTGCCAGTCCCCGAGCAGGTGGCCCTCTCATCCTGCTGGATCTCAATGGTATGTAAGGATCATGAAATTTGGGGAGACTGGGGGGGTTGAAGGTGCTGGTGGCCTCATGCCAACCCTCTTGGCTTTTGCTCCCACAGATGAGAACAGCAACCAGAGTTTCCATTCTGAAGGTTCCCTCCAAAAGGGCACCGAGCCCAGCCCTGGTGGGACCCCTCAGCCCAGCCGCCCTGTTTCACCTGCTGGACCTGCAGAAGGGATCACTGAGGAAACTCAACCCCCACGACTGGGCCAAGAGAGAGGTAGGACAGTTTGCCTCTCAGGAGCCTCTCCTCTGAGTCTTGTTTTCTCCAAAGTTGAGCCTACCAGCTTAGCCATGTACCTGTTTCCCCACCCCTGCTGCCTCCTGAGGGGACCTCCTCTCACCCCTGCAGAAACTACCTCTAGCTGGTTTCTTAGGATTTGTCGATAACATGATCATCTGAGATTTTTGTTTAATTTTTAATTTTTTGTCTATTGTCTTTCTTCCCACTCCCATTTCATGTCAGCTTTCTGAATGTTGGGCCCATATTGATCCTGTTCAGTAACATGTGCTTAGTAAATCGAGTGAATAAATAATAGTGATAATCACAGGAGTGATTAATAATTATAGGGATAACAACAACTAATATTTATTGAGACCCTTCTGTGTGCCAGGCACCCTTCTAAGCACTTCACATATTTTTTTCTCATTTAATCGTCACTATAATCCTATAGCGGTTATGATCCTGTTATGATCCCTATTCATAGGGGAGGAGATGGAGACCCAGAGAAATTAAGTAGAGTGTCCACACTCACATAGCCATTAAGCCAGCATCCTGAGCCTGAGTCCTCCTCAGCTCCTCTGTCTTCCACATAGTCAGTTCCCTGTCTGGTCAAAACACATCTCATTTTCCTGGCCAGTCCTACCCAGATTTGGCCATCCCATCTCACCCATCCCTGCTGCAGCCTCCACACTAGTCTCCAGCTACCTCCACACAGCTACCAGAACAACATTTTCTGAAGCACGAGTTTGATGTAGTAATTGTCCTGCCTCACATCCTTCATAGTTTCCCCATGGCCTTTGACGCCTCTGCTTGACACTTGGGGTCTTCAGGAACTGTTCCCTGCTGACTTCATTGTTCCCTGGCAAGAACACTATGCCAGGGGCTGGGATTGTGGCTCAGCGGTAGAGCGCTTGCCTTGCAGGCGTGAGGCCCTGGGTTCGATCCTCAGCACCACATACAAAAGCAATATAATAAAGACATTGTGTCCATCTACAACTAAAAAAATAAAAAATAAAAAATAAAAAAAAAAAAAGAACACTATGCCATGGACCTCAGGGCCAGTCTAGATTGTGCCAAGTACTTTGCTACTATAAAAATTATGTGTAACTCAGTGGTAGAGCTCTTGTGTAGCATGCAGGAGGCCCTGGATTTGATTCCCAGACTGCAAATAAATATATTATACCTAGATTTATATCGTGTGCCAAACAACATGCTAAGGATCTTGCCTATATTATCTCATTTAATCCTCACAAGTGTCTCACGTGGTAATTACTGTCATTATCTCCTTTGGGCAGATGGGTAAACTGAGATCCAGAAAACTTTAAGTAGCTTTCCCAAGGTCAGGATTTGAACCTAAGCAGTTCAGCTGCAGAATCTGTGCTTACTAAGCATTCATGTTAATTGTGTTCTACCCTGCTGTTTGTCTACCTAATAAAACCCTACTCACATTTCAAGGTTCCACCTAAATCTTCCTTCCTCTTTGCATCCTGGGTGGCAGCCAGGGGTCTGGCTCAATCTTGCTGCTCCCAAAGCTCTGGCGTATGTGGTTCGTGCCTATGTTTGTTTTCCCCTCTATACTGCTGGCACAGAGTGGCTGCTCAGGGGATGTGTGTTCACTTGACCTTCTAGATCCCGGGGGCACACCTGCAGGCAGCACTGATGAACCCCCAATGCTGACCAAGGAGGAGCCTGTTCCAGAATTGCTGGAAGCTGAGGTGAGAGCGGCCAGAAGGCTGAATTCCCGAGTCTTGAGGGGAATGGGGGTTCTGGGCACTGGGTGGCTACATCCTGAGGTCCAGGAGGGAGATGTGGACCCCAGGACCCAATTAAAGGCTTAGAGGCTGGATGAAATAGATGAAGAAATAGATGAAGTCTTGAGGACTGGATTAGGGCTGATTTAAGACCCTTTAAAAGCTGAAATGATCATGGTGCTTCTCCATGTGTATAAAAAAAAATCAAAAATCCTAGGCTAGGAATGTAGCTCAGTGGTAGAGGGCATGCTTAGGATGTACAGGCTCTGGGTTCTATCCCCAGCACCACACACACAAAATGAATCCTAAAATTAACTTAAGAAAGTCCCTCAAAAACTTGACTTTTCTCAAAGGACTACCTTTATGCATTTTTCAGAAAGATCAAATTCCCCCAAACACTGCTGCCATTGTTATTATTTTCAGTGTCCTTCTTAATCTGCATCTTAGTCCCCTGGCCCTGGGCCAGACTCCTGGGTCCTGAGGGGAGTGGAGTGGAGGCTTTGGAGAAGGCAGAGGCTAGGAGGCTGTACTCCTGGGTTTGGGTGGAGCTCACGCCTGTCCGCCCTTCCTCTCCAGGCCCCCGAAGCTTACCCCGTCTTTGAGCCAGTGCCACCTGTCCCTGAGGCAGCCCAGGGTGACACAGAGGACTCGGAGGGCGCCCCCCCACTCAAGCGCATCTGTCCAAATGCCCCTGACCCCTGAGAAGCCGGCCTGCTTGTCCTGTTGTCCCAGGGGCCCCTTTGGCTTTTTACAAATAAAGACCCTTTTGTAATTTTGTGTCATGTCATTTCCCCGTCAGGGCTGGGGAGGGTCTTTGGAGACAGTTTTGTCTCATGCTCCATTCCTCAGATGGGCTCACTGAGGCTCTAAGAGGACCTTCCTATGGTCACACATGATCATATGTGCAGTGGGGGCTTGAGCCAGGACCCTGCTCCAACACTCCCTTACCCTGCCCTGTCTCCTTTCCCTGACCTTCCCTCACCTTCACCCTCCACCTCTGGGAATCCCAGGACCCTTCTTCTTCCTGCTCAGCCCTCCCCTGGGCCCAGGAATTGTCATAGTTCTGAGCAGTGAGGCCCACGATTCCCAGTTCATTCACAGGAACACAGGCCCAGAGGGATGTAGGGGCCTAGGATGACCCAACCTATTTTTGGCCCTCATAAGGCTACAGCACTGTGCATCCCTGCCTTTCTTGAGCCATTCCTCCACCTGGTACCCCTGGCTACACTTCTGGTTGAGTCCTCCATATCCCCAGCTCAATCTCCACCTCCTTCAAGAAGCCTTCCCTAACCCTAGGCTCAATCAATGTCACCTTCCTTGAGCTCCCACAACCCCTCAGGCTTTCTTCCCTTTGTTTTAACATTTATCAGGTTTGTTTTGAGGTCATTGGTCTTTGTCTTGTCCACTAGGCTACGGGCATCTTGAGGACAGAACTGGGGCCCCAGCCTTGCCTAGCTCAATATTGGGAACAAGGTAGTCACAGCAACTGCTTCATGAATGAATGAATAAGTGACTGGTCTGGGGTTGTCCAGGGAGGCTTCTCTAAGGAGGTGGCATGTGCGAAGCCCTGGTTCAAGTCCTGGGTTTGTCATTTACTATCCCTGTGGCTCTAGGCAGGTTTTTTCTACTCTCTGAGCTTAGTTTGTTCATCTGAGCAATGGGGACAATAATTAGGCCTTACCTGCCTCAGTGGTTTGTGGGAAACTTCATATCATATAAGGTCCCTATGTTTCTGCAAGAGGTACGGTCAGATGTATTCGCCCTATTTTTATTTTTAATGAAGGAAGAGACCGAGGTTCAGAAAAGACCAAATTGGAACTTTAATGAGCCATTTAAAAATGTAAGGGTGTTTCCTGTAATAATAGTGGAGCCAGAGGTGGCCAGGGGAGCAAGGTGTGCAGTGATGCCATGTATTTGTTCCTAGTGCTGTTGTAACAAGTCAGTGACTTAAAGCTGCACAAATTTATTACCTTACACTTTTGGAGATCAGATGTCCAAAATAAGACTTACTGTGCTAAAGTCAAGGTGTCCACAGGGTTGGTTCCTTCCACATGCTGTCAGGGAAAATCTGTTTTCTTGACTTTTCCCACTTCTAGAGCTATCTGCATTCCTTGGCTTGTGGCTTCCCTCATCATCTTCAGTCCAGCAGCATGGCATCCTCTAAGCTCACTCTCTCTGTGTCTCTCCTTCCATTGTTTCATCTCCTCCTCTGACCTTCCTGTCTCCTTCTTATAAGGCCCCTTGTGATGACATTGAGTCCACCCAGACAGTCCAGGATCCTCTTTCCTTCTCCAGATCCTAAATTTAATCAATCTGCAAAATTCCATTCACCATATGAAGTAACATAGATTCTGGGGATTAGGATATGGACACCTCTAGAGGGTCATTATTCAACCTACCATATGTGGTAATTTCAGCCATTTTCTAGGTGCATTATACCCTCAATGATCCCATGGGTGATGTGAGTATTCTATAAACTCTAAAGTACCTTGTGTGGTTAATGCTTGTGTTTAGGCCCAGAATTCAGGTTCTGGGTTTGAATCTCAGCATCTGCATTCATTTGCCCTGTAACTTTAACCAAGAGACTTAATCTCTGTTCTCATTTGCCTCCGTTTTCTCCTCTGTAAAATGGGATAACTGTAATGTCAGCCTGGTGAGACTCTTCTAAGGATTAAATGAGGCAGTTCCTAGAGAGAGACCCGTTGGCTTAGCACATAGTAAGTGCTCAGTTGTTTTTCTTGTTACCCCATTTTATAGATGAGGATAGATACCATAGACCTGCCCACAAGTGAGGCTAAGAAGAATTTTGGCTCTGGCTAGGATATCCATTTCTGAGTATCCTTGAGAGGCTAAAGTTTGAGTCTCCCCATTCCTGTCCATCTCCTGGTCACAGGCTCCAGGCAAGTGTCCAAGCCAGGCCTGCCCCCACCTTCTCTGTGGCTAATTCCCTGACCTCTTCTATAAGCCCCTTCTTCCATGTCACACCCCTGACTTATGACTGGCTATGTTCTCCCTATCCCCTACCCATGTTCACACTTTTCTGGAAGTTCTTCCACCCTGAGTCTTAGGCTCTGGCCTCCAATGCTGTCCCCTTCTCTGCTGTGGGTCCTATCCATCCTTGATCTCTTTCCTCTTCCTGATCCTTAATATCAGTTGCCCTGGCCTAGCTCTTCTGTTCCTGAATATTCTCCCGCAGCACCCCACCTTCTTTTGAGTTAGTGTTTCCTAATTCCCTGCCTTAAAGTTCTGCCCCCAATCTCCATACTCAAAAAACTAAATCGCTTGCAACACTTACACTGGATGTCCCAAGGCCCTCAGCCTTATTTCCCCATTAACCATTCCCACTGTCTCCTGTGCCCTTAAATGGCTTCCTAGCCTCAGGAGTCCAAGTCCACTTCCCGGAGCCATCATGTCCTAAGCCTTTGTCTTAAATGATTCTCCAGTTGGCCCCTTTGTCCAGAGCCACACTGCTTTACTTTCTTCAAGTGCCAGCAAACCATTGTAACAACTTCCTGGTGCGTTTCCTTGCTTTAATCTTGCCCATCTCCAGTCAGCAGTGGGCAACCCTTCAGAAGCCCACATCTGCCCATGATGCTGCCTCTGGCCAAAGCCTTCCAGTTCTCATTACCTGCATGTTAGAGTTCATGCTCTGCTGCTTCCGCCCAACCTCGGCTACCCTCTGACCTGCTTATAATCACCTCAAAACGCACTCCACCATGTCTTACCCCTTGGGTGTTGCTCATACTCTTTGCTTTGTGAGGAGCATCTTGCTTGCCTGTCCCCTCTTCATCTGGCATATGCCTTCTTGGTTTTCAAACCACAGCTTCCTGGTGGTATTTTCTCTCCTTTGGTATCATGCCCCCCACTTTGCAGGCTCTACCTTTGCAGAGTGCTGGGAATTGCCTCACAATGGCCTGTCTGCTCGCATCTTCAGCACCTCCTTCAGGAGGGCAGAGGAATTTCCTTGAATCATCATAGTGACATATATTATGTACTTACTGTTTTCTGGGCACTGTTCTAGGCCCTAGGGGTACAAAATAAAGAAAACAGAGAACTGGCAGTATAGCTCAGTGGTAGAGCACTTGCCTAGCATGGGTAAAGCCCTGGCTCCCATCCCCAGTATTGTAAAAATGAACAAACAAAAAAACAAAACAAAAAAATCCCTGCCATCATGGAGCCTACTTTCAGTAAATTGTGTCCTAGGTAGGAAGTTGTGAGTATAATCATGGTGGCTTAAGGACAGGGATATGTTCTGAGAAATGTATTTTAGGCAATTTCATCATTGTGTGACATCAGAGAATGTATTTACACAGCTAAGATGACTAGGATGTCATGAGGTAATATCAACTTTTGGGACCACCATGGTATATGCAGTCTGTTGTTGACTGACCTTTTTAAATAATAAAGCAGAATTGGCAGGGCGTGGTGGCTCAAGCCTGTAATACCAGCACTTAGGGAGGCTGAGACAGGAGAATCGCAAGTTCAAAGCCAGCCTCAGCAAGGGCGAGGCACTAAGCAACTCAGTGAGACCCTGTCTCTACATAAAAACACAAAATAGGGCTGGGGATGTGGCTCAGTGGTCGAGTGCCCCTGAGTTCAATCTCCAGTACCCCCCCAAAAAATAATAATAATAAAGCAGAATTTAGCAGATGTGGAAAGAGCAGGTCGCACTTTTAAATAGGGAGGTCAGAGCTGGGCGTGGTCGCTCACGCTTGTAATCACCACCACTTTGGGAGGCTGCGGCAGGAGAATTGCGAGTTCAAAGCCAGCCTCAGCAGTGGCGAGGCGCTAAGCAACTCAGTGAGACCCTGTCTCTACATAAAACACAAAATAGGGCTGGGGATGTGGCTCAGTGGTCGAGTGCCCCTGAGTTCAATCCCCAGTAACAAAAACCAAACAAACAAATAAATAAGTATATAAATGGGGAAGTCAGGAGGGGCTTCACTAAGGAGACATTTGAAAAAAAGCTCAAAGGTGAGGGAAAAGGCCATGCAAATATCTGGGGAAAGAGCATTATATGCAGAGGGAACAGCCAATGCAAAAGCTCTGAGCTGGAGCAGCCTTCCAACAAAATTAGTATGGCTGTAGTGGATAGAGAGTGGTAGGAAGTGAGCTCAGGTCACCATGATTATACTCATAACTTCCTACTTAGGACACAATTTACTGAAAGTAGGGGCCTCACAGGCAAGGCAAGCACGTAGTCTGTCATTCAAACTGGGAGACTTTTGAGAATAAAACTGGGGACAGGAGTAACAATTATATCAGATAATAGGTGAATTCCAGGACAACCAGAATGTCTGGTCAGCCCCTTTGGAAGCCATTGTCAGGACTTGGGCTTTTGCTATGGATGTGACAAAGAGCTTTGAAGGGGTCTGAGCAGAAAGGCAACGTGATCAGACTTAGGTTTTTTATATAAAAAGTTTGAAACATACAGAAAAAAATTTGAATGAATTGAAATAATTTAATAGTTTAAAGAATTGCATGATCCACACATATATTTGCCACTTAGATCCTGTACCATTTTACTGAATTTACTTTATCACATATCTATAGCCCTCCATCTTATTTCCTTGATACATTTCAAAATTAGCTGCATATAATACACATCCCTCTAAACACTTCAGGGTGCACACCATTAACTAGAGTCCAGGATTTGTTTATAGGTATTTTTTCACTGAGGTAAAATATCCATATAGTGAAATGTACAAATAACTGTACAACTCAGTACAAATGCAAACATCTGCATAATGCAAACCATTATCAAATACAGAACATCACTACCACCCCAGGAAATTTCCCTTTCCCAGCTCCAACTCCCCAGGAGGCAACCACTATTGAGATTTTGTTTCTAAATCACAGATTAGGTGAACTTATTCTAGAACTTTCTATAAATAGAATTATTCAGTATGTGCATCTGTTTTCTTTTATTTTGTTTTGTTTTGTTTTTTTGGTACTGGAGATTGAACTCAGGGGCCCCTGACCACTGAGCCACATCCCCAGCACTATTTTGTGTTTTATGTAGAGACAGGGTCTCACTGAGTTGCTTAGCACCTCGCCATTGCTGAGGCTGGCTTTGAACTCGCGATTCTCCTGTCTCAGCCTCCCTAAGTGCTGGGATTACAGGCTTGAGCCACCGCGCCCGGCTTGTTTTCTTTTATTCGGCATAATATTCTTGAAAATCATCCATGTTGTTTTATGGCTCAATAGTTTGTTCCTTTCTATTGCTGAGCTGCATTCTGTAGACCTGGAAATGACCAAGATCAACTTTCTGGGTGAGATCAGAGGGGTCCAGGTTCCCTCCCTCCTTTTTTCTCCCACCACAAGCCTGTTAAGCTCAGGCTTCAGAGACCTAGGTGAGTGCCCTTTGAGAAGATAGCCTTTTCCCAGAAAACTTCTATAAAGTGGAGTCTATGGCATCACCAGAAATCTGGGGAGACAGATCTATATCATTGACAGTCACCAAATTATATCAGATGACCAAGCACCAAATTTGCCCAGCACTGTCAAGTTCCATGTCTCAGGAAACTCTGCAGTTCACAGCAACCGGGGATGACTGGTCACCCTCGCAGGATCCCGGAGCCCCTGGGGATCCAGGCCCCTTCTCATCCCACACTGTACTCCTTTCCTCGTAAGAATTCATTTTCCTTAAAACTCTAAACTGCTCTACTCCTCCTCTGTTCTAAACCTTCATGGCTCCCTATGGCTTTGCCTGGCAACCCAAAGAACATTCTCAGACTATGACAGTGTTTCTTGAACTGCTGCACCTTGGAACCACCTGGGGAATCCTTCAAAAATTCTGACACTTGGCTTCTACTCCAGATATTTTTAATTGGTATAGTGACTTGGGCATTGGGATTTTTATAAGCTCCCCTGATGATACTAATGTGCTGTGACACTTGGGAACCACTGGCCTGTTGAAGTGATTTGCTTGGCTTACACATTATTGAATATGCTGATGACATTTAAAATCAAGTGATTTCATATTAAAATCTGGACTCCCAGCTACCCTTAAAGGCAGAAGTACTGAGACATCAACTTTGCCTCGCAGAGGGCATCACAAGGGAGTGCAGCAGAACACTGGCCACCCTTGAAAATGGAGCATGTGCTTTTGAGTCAGCATAATCCCTACCTCTCCTAGTGTTTTACATTTTCTTTTTTTCTTTCTTTCCTCTTCTTCTTTTTTTTTTTTGGTACTGGTATTGAACCCAGGTGTGCTTTACCACTGAGCTACATCCCCAGCCCTTTTTTATTTTGAAACAGGGTCCCACTAAGTTGCACAGGCTGGCCACCAACTGGCGATCCTCCTGCTTCAGCTTCCTGAGTTACTAGGATTACAGGCATCTGTCACCACACCTGGCTTCCCAGAGTCTTAGTCTTCTCATGTTCCTTTACATAGCCTCCAGGTCCAGCTCCAAAATTAGGCCTTCTAGGCACTAGCTTCTGTGCCCCTTCTCAGCCTCCTCACATACTGTCCTAGTAATACCTCACACTTGCCTCTGCCCATGCATCAGTTTCCTCAGCATGGCAAACAAGGCCTTGTTTATTTTGGGCCCTGTCCATCTCCCTTCCTCCTCTCCCTCAAGCTCTCTACCATCTAACACTCCTAACTTCCAACACATCGAAGCTGGCCAGTCTATTCCCACTTAGCACTTGCTGCTCCCTTTGTCTGGGAAGTGCTTCTCTTCCTCTCTCTTCTCTTTTTCTCTCATCCTAGCCAATGCTTGCTTGCTTATCTTTCAGGTCTTGAGTTCCATCTTGCCTCCTCCAGGTTTCCTTGACTTTTGAGCTTGGTCAGGTCTTGGTTTAGTGGTTCAGTCACTGTACTTCCTTTTGCATGGGACATCTCATTTCCCCTGCTAGAAGACTACATCTGTCTCCTTTACCTTTGTCCTCCTAGAGTCTAGTGTAGTGCAGGGTAAATAATTTTTCATTAATGATAAAAGAAAGAACAAAAGCAAGTACATCTCTCTTTATTCACTGGTCAAATCCTATTCCTTTTCTGGTTTTATTTGTACTGTAGCATCCCTCTCTGTTCTCCTGGAGACCCAAAATATCACTGAGGTCAGGTGGTCAGTGGGGCCAGTGCATCGCCAAACTTATCCTGTGGTTATTTCCCCAATTCCATATTATCTGGAACAAGCACACTCAGCAACTGGCAGAATCAGTTCACTTGTGTCTCTGAAAGACTGAAGGCAGGGGTGTTTCTACTTAATGACCTCAAAGCCCCACCCAGGGCAAGCTCAAGGTCAGAACGCAGTGACTTACTTTCCAATGCCTTATCTTTGTCCATTTTTCAGATTGTAAAGTCCTTCTTGCTGTCCCACATTTTTCCCTCTTTAGTCACGTAGCTGTGGTGTGGGGAAGGGTCAGGATGCATATAGGAATGGAGGTATTCCCTGGTTCAAACTTATTTGGACTGTTTTTGAGCAAGTCACCTTCTCCTATCTAGACCTCGTTGCCTCCACTGAAAAATGGAACTAGCAATCTTTTCCTCCACTTTGGGGTCATGGCCTGAGTTGTATGTAGACAATTTTTTTTGTAAAGTGACTATTTTCAACCTTTGCCTTTTTTAGAACCCACGTAGTAGTATTACAGACACTTTAGGGGATTTAGGAAATGCAGTGCCAAAGGAAGTAAAACTCCGTTGTAATCTGTAATCGGTCACTACCCTGGTTGAGGTTTTAATGTATACTTAAAGATCCGACAGGGAGCCAGAGAAATGCTATCGGACTAAAAGAAAACAGCCCCGAAAGGGTTGGGTTCTGGGTCAGCTGCTCTGTGCCTACGGTCGCCTCGTCTGTAACGTAGAAGCCTCAGCCCCTGCCTCCCGTGCGGCCTTTTGTGAAGCCGCGAGGAAACAAAGGAGGACAGCGTGCCTGGCGCGGCCCCGCGCTGCGAGAGCCGGGCGCGGCCGTGGGAAGGGTTAAGGCCACCGACGCACCTCTGGCGTGCTAGAGTGGCTGAGGGCGGACTTCCGGCGGGGCGAAGTAGGGGAAATTGGGGCGCTGCGAGGTGCAAGCCCCCGGGGGGCGTCCATCCCCCGCTCGCCTGCGGCCGGCGTGTGCGCGTGGGGCGTGGAAGGCGGCGTAGCTCACCCCCGGCGCGGCCGGCACCGCGGGCTCGGAGCACAGGCCCTGCCGCGCGGCTCCTCCGCAGGGGTCAGCGCCAGCGATTTTGATTTTGGGCAGCATATTAGCTCCTTCCGGGCGTTGGTTTCCTGGACTGTGCTAGGGGCGCGAGGATCCCGGGGTTAGTTGAGGACCTGCGGTGTTTTCAACTCGCTTGCGATCCACAGGCAAGGAAGCTGAGGCCGAGAAGGAAGTGACTTTGGGAATTGGAAAGGGATGCTCTCCCACCCACCTGCCTAGGCAAATGGATTTCTAGAGCCGCTGTTCCAGGAGACCAAGTTTTCTCTGTGTCTCTCTGTCTCTATCCCCCCGCCCCGCGTGCCCTTTCTTTCTCCCTCTCTCCCTTTCTCCCTCTTTTTTTTTCTGGCGCTGGGGATGAAACCCAAGTGCTTTGCCACTGTGCCATACCCCCGCCCCCGCCATTTCTGGTAACAGCCACGATTTCGAGCTCATGGCATCAAGCGTGTTACGCAAATCATCTCCTGTCATTCTTACTGCAACCTCGTGAGTCGGGACCTACTTTCCACATTTTACAGATAAGAACTAAGGGTGATTTCTTCTGGTGTCATGATGCAGGTCAGTGGCTCAGGGAAGGGTATAAGCCCAAGTTTGTCTGACATGATTGGCACATTTTTTTGTTTGTTTGTTTGTGCTTACTATCAGATCCTGTAACAAAAAGCAGGATTATCATTGCTTCACAGACCTACTAAATTAAAAGAATAGCGGTCGTAGCCGGGCACACGGTGGCGCCCGCCTGTAATCCCAGCACATTGGGAGGCTGAGACAGGAGAATTGTGCGAGTTCAAAGCCAGCTTCAGCAATGGCGAGGCGCTAAGCAACTCAGTGAGACCCTGTCTCTACATAAAACACAAAATAAGGCTGGGAATGTCGCTCAGTGGTCGAGTGCCCCTGAGTTCAATCCCCGGTACCAAAAAAAAGAAAGAAAGAAAAGAATAGAGGTCCTGTTTCAGGTGTCTTTGATTCCTTTAATTACCTTTTTAAAAATGAAAATGCTTTATTGATACAAAAGCTATAAAGCACTGAGAAATTTAAATAACTATGTCATAAACATAGTTTTTTTTTTTAATGCGAGAATCTTTATTTTGACAAATAAGGGCAGTATAACAATTTTGACATGAAAAGTTAAAAACAGCCGGGCGCAGTGGCACACGACTGTAATCCCAGCACTTTGGGAGGGTGAGATAGGAGAATCGCGAGTTCAAAGCCAGCCTCAGCAATTTAGCGAGGCCCTAAGCAAATTTGTGAGACTCTGTCTCTAAATAAAAAGAGCTGGAAATGTGGCTTAATGGTAAAGCACCCCTAGGTTCAAACTCTCGTACAAAAAAAAAAAGTGAATTGATATTTCTAATGGACAAAATTAAGTAAGTGGGCTGGGGTTATGGCGCAGTGGTAGCGTGCTCGCCTAACACACGTGAGGCACTGGGTTCGATCCTCAGCACCACATAAAAATAAAATATTCTGTCCGCCTACAACTAAAAAATAAATATTAAAAAAATAAATAAAAAATAGAATATCAAAGATTGAGGAGATGGGATATGAATGAAGTCTGGAAAACAGTAGATTGTCTGATTTAAGGTTTTCAGGACATAGTTTGAAAACAACCCTATGATTTAATTTCATTTTACTAATAACTTCTGTGGGAAAAGACATCATTTTACTAATGAAGAGTTAAGGGCTGAGGGTGTAGCTGAAGGGTAGAGTGCTTGCCTAGCATGCACAGAGCCCTGCATTCTAAAACAATAAAACAAAACGAAAGAGGTTCAACAGAGAAGTAAGTATCTTGTCTAAAGTCATATAGCTACTGACAATACCTAGATCTGTCTGATTCCCAAAACCACCTCCTTCCCAAGTCTGGAAGTAAGACATCTGGGGAATGGAACAGCAGTCTTGAGAGAAGCTGAAACAATTAGACCAAAACATGTGAGTGCCTGGTTGACTAAGTTGTCCTGGGTACCCCTTTAAACAAATATTCAAATATTTCTATAAAACAGCTTAATTTATGACTCTAAACAGAAATCCTAACTGAGTCGCCCTTGAGCTTTCTTCCTCTTACATTCCTCACCCCAGAGGTGTTCCCTGAGTATGGGCTGTGTATGAGTGGGTGGAGTCTAATCACTAGATCATTGTGGTTGCGGTTGGCTTCACTGTCCAATCCCACAGTGGTCCCCTAAATCCAGAGCTTCTGGCCTGTACAACATGTAGGCACTAGAATCTCTGGCGAGGACTCTGTACATAGGGTCCTATATTTCCTGGAATGTTAGCCAGCCACCTGCTCTCAGGACTGCCACTTCCCTGGATCACAACCATGGGGCGTAAGCCATGGCTCCCTCCCTTTCCTTACTGACTCTCCCATCCCTTGCTATCTATCACCTTCACCAAGACCCTCTGCCTCCTTTTCCAAAGAGAGGTTCATTCTTAACCTTTTTCAAAAATGTAGCATCTGGAGGACAAACATCCTAATTCTGCCATACTATTGTTCAACATTTATTTAACTCAGCCCTCTTCTTTCTTGGCCTTGTAATTCAACTGGGACCCAAATTTTTTTTTTTTTTGATACTGGGGATTCAACCCAGGGGTGCTCAATCACTGAGCCACATCCCCAGCCCTTTTTATATTCTTATTTAAAGACAAGGCCTTGCTGAGTTGCTTAGTGCCTCACTAAGTAGCTGAGGCTGGCTTTGAATTCGAGATCCTCTTCCCTCAGCCTCCCCTGCTGCTGGGATTACAGGTGTGCACCACTGCACCCGGCTTGGACCCAAACTTGATATAGACAACACTTGTCCTCCTTAGAAGGCAATTAGTGTCCAAATGTTGTTACTTAACCTGGATGAGAATCTCAACCTAACTTAAACGAATTATCTGATACCGTGTACCATATCAAACAAAATTACCATCAGTGAACTAGGCAATATTCTTTTTTTTTAAATTTTTTTAAAAATTTTTTTCTAGTTGTAGATGGACACAATGTCTTTATTGCTTTTGTATGTGGTGCTGAGGATCGAACCCAGGGCCTCACGCATGCGAGGCAAGCGCTCTACCGCTGACCTACAATCCCAGCCCCTAGGCAATATTCTTAATATTCACACTCACAAAATCATTTCAGTTCTGAGATAAGTAGTATTATTATTTTCATTGTATAGATGAGAAAATGGAAGCATAGAGAAGTCACTTGTTCCCTAGTTAGTAGAGACAGACTTGAACCCATGTAGTCTGACTTTGGTGTGTATACTCTCAAACACAGATGAGGACAATTTTCTCCGTAATTTGCAACAATATTTTTGTGTTTCATCCTTATATATTGGGACCCTCCCAAGGCAATCTATAGTTGCTTGGGAAAGAGAATTAAGGATTCCCCTTTCCAGAGTGGAGTCCAAGTACCCCAGGACCTAGCTTTCCCACTCAGGACAGCATTCTTTTGCCAGTCCTGCCTCTCTGAGGCTGAGTTTACTAACAAGTATTCAGTGTGCTGACCTGGAATTACCACCCTGAGTTATTGCTATGTGTCAGCACTGGTACATTGACAATTTTTCTGTTGCTCTCATCCAGCAAGGAAATATCTCCATCTTACAGACAAGTAAACTGAGGTTTAGGAAAGTAGAATGACTTGCCTAGGAGCACATGGCTTGTGCTTCCATCAAGGATTGGGAACCCAGATATTCATCCCAGAGTCCATTGCTCTGTTAATTCTGTAGTGACCTTGCAGAGCTGGGAGCCACATAAGTGAGGAAGCAGACTGGCTGTGACACACCAAGTGTCACCCTCTCCGGCTCCACTTCCTTTGTAAAATCCCCTTCCAGATTTTCTAATGAAAGCTGGCTTTTAAAAAAATTTCGAAATGTAAAACTTAAGAACCAGTGTGAAGAGGGTGTTCTTATGCGGAAAAGAATCTCACTCCTTTTGGGGAGTCCTAAGGCCTGCCTAGGCTTCTAGCACTATTTTCTGCCTAAGCTGTTTTAGAGAGCAGTGACCAGGCTCAGAGTTTGGGAGAAAAAATAGGGGGACCCTTGAGTCTGCTTGGGGAACATGAACATGATGGTAATGATGGGTCCCATTTACTGGGTCTCCCTCACATGCCAGGCCCTGGGCTATACACACACACACACTCTCACACTGTAGAGGTCATGCTTTCATCCATTGCCCTGTTCTACTTCTCTAGGTTTTTAGAAGGAAGTTTTCTTAGGGATCACTTCATTCTGTCTTCTAGTTGAGAGACCAGGAATTATTTCTATTCATTCCTTCAACAGTCATGGAGGTTCTATTCTCTGCAAAGCCCATGCTGAGCTTTTCGAAACGATAGAAAAGGGGCTGGGATTGTAGCTCAGCGGTAGAGCACTTGCCTTGCATGCGTGAGGCCCTCGGTTCGATCCTCAGCACCACATATAAAGCAATAAAATAAATAAAAAAAAAACATTGTGTCCATCTACAACTAAAAAAATATTAAAAAAAAAAAGAAATGATAAAAAAGACCAATGGAAGGTGTTAATAGCAGGAATTTCTAGGTGGCAGGAATAGTGTTACTTTTTTCTTTCTTTTTATTTTATTTTATTTTTTTAATTGTTTTTAGTTGTTGATTGACCTTTATTCATTTATTTATATGTGGTGCTGAGGATCGAACCCAGTGCCTCCCATGTGCGAGGCAAGCGCTCTACCACTGAGCCACAATCCCAGCCCCCTCTTTTTATTTTTTTAAGAGACCCAGTCTTGATATGTTGCCCAAGCTGGCCTTGAATTCTTGGGCTCGAGCAGTTCTCCCATCTCAGTCTCCCAAGTAGCTGGAACTACAGGTGCACAACATTATGCCTGGCTAGAATGTTCCTCTTATTTTTGCTTTTCTGTATTTCCTAGTTTTCTATAATGCACATATGTGGTGGTGGTGTTTTTTTTTAATCAGTATCCTCCCCTCCAAAGCATGTAGTACTCTTTCTCCAATCTATTTATATTTCATGGAATTGAAACCAGGAATTGAAACATGGGAATTGAACCCAATGCATCTTACATGATAGGCAGGTGCTTTACCACTGACCCCAGCCCTCTTTCTCCAATTAAAAGATTATGTGCCTCAAAACTCCCATGCTGGAGTTGGGTGTGGTGGCTCAAGCCCGTAATCCCAGCACTTAGGGAGGCTGAGACAGGAGAATCGCGAGTTCAAAGCCAGCCTCAGCAACAGTGAGGTGCTAAGCAACTCAGTGAGACCCTGTCTCTACATAAAACACAAAATAGGGCTGGGGATGTGGCTCAGTGGTCGAGTACCCCTGAGTTCAATCTCCAGTACCAAAACAAAAACAAAAACAAAAAAAAACTCCCATGATGGGAGAAATCCTAGCAAGGAAGTCAGGACCTTGCTAGAAGTTGCCCTCATAATTCAAGTGACAGCCACATCTGCAGTCCTTTCTAAGTGAAAAGACCAAATGTCATAATACTTCGCTTCCCTCCCACTCCCCTACCCCAATCCGACTGGCCTAGAGACTGGCATCGCACCCAAGTTTCCATAGCAGTGATTCTCAGCAGTGCGGTACTGGGCTTTGGTGTTTAAGAAGTACATGGGGACATTTTGATTGTCATAATTTCTGAAGATGCTACTGGTATGTAGTTAGCATGCCCAAGGGATGCTGGTCATCCTGTAATCTCCAGGTACTCACACAACCAGTGTTCCACCCAGAAATGCTAGTGGACTCCTACAGGTTGGCCAAGTGGCCTTGGAGGTGTTTGAGCCTGGAAATACTGCCTCACTGGGCCATACCTCATGGGATGATCAGATTCAATCTCTGAAGAAGTTTGAGAACCAAACCCAGAAAAAATCAACTGAAATAATGTTGGCCAAGAGATGCCAAATCAGGAGTCTGGCAGAGTCACTGTGCAAGGAAGTATGTGTGATGCTTCTAAGGAACAATGACATGCCAGGGTCCTGTGACTTCCATGGGTTGCAAAGGGCATGACCAATGCCCCAAGGTATTGTGAGGTCCCCCATGAACTTTCATCAGCCAAATAGCAGAAAGGGGTATAATAACCTATGAAAGGCATTATAAGTTTTTTACTAAAAGTCATTAAGTAGACAATAAGTGGTATTTCTTTTATTTTATTTTACTGAACTGGGGGCTGAACCCAGGGGGCACTCTACCACTGAGCCTTATCCCTAGCCTTTTTTTTTTTTTTTGGTACTGGGGATTGAACTCAGGGGCACTCGACCACTGAGCCACATCCCCAGCCCTATTTTGTGTTTTATGTAGAGACAGGGTCTCGCTGAGTTGCTTAGCGCCTCGCCCTTGCTGAGGCTGGCTTTGAACTTGCGATTCTCCTGTCTCAGCCTCCCAAAGTGCTGGGATTACAGGCTTGAGTCACCACGCCCAGCTATCCCTAGCCTTTTTTATTTTTTTGTAGTTGTAGATAGACATAATGCCTTTATTTTGTTTATTTTTTTATGTGGTGCTAAGGATTGAACCCAGCACCTCACACATGCTAGGCAAGCACTCTGCCACTGAGCTACAGCCCCAGCTCCCCTTTTTATTTTTTATTGTGAGACAAGGTCTCATTAGGTTGCACAGGGTAGTCTGGAACTTGCAATCTTCCTGCCTCGGCCCTCTGAGTCACTAGGATTACAGCAGGTGTGCACCACCATGTATGGCTAATAAGTGACATTTTAAAGCATTTTAAACTATCTACTCTATTGACAGGTATTCAGTGTTCCTTTACTTTTTTTCCTGAAGTGGAAGATTCATTCTTTCAACGAGTTATTTTGGCACAGGTAACTTGCTCTCAGAGAGAGAGATTCTGTAGGATGTTTGCTGCTTTTTTAATTTTACTGCTCCAGGTGCCTAGGTGATGACAATAAATGATTTGAGATTTGTATGTCCTGGATCTGAAATTCTTACAGTTGCCTAAAAGTTGAACAGACATTAATTAATTAATAATTTAATATAAAAATGTATGATTGGGGGAGTAATATACCCCATGCGCACTACCTAGCTAAATGTTTTGTGCAATATATACTTATCAATTAAAATAGTTAAAGTTATAGGCCCAGAGAAGGAAAGCAATAGGCCCAAAGTCACACAGCACAGTTCAAATCCGGAGCTACAATTCTGGTTCTCTATCTTCAAGTTCAATGCTCTTTCTACTTAGTTTCTCCCCACGACTGTCATTTCGTAAAACCGTGGCGAATTAAAATACTGCAGATTTGTTTAAAAAGAGAGATGTGAGGCTGGGGTTGTGGCGCAGTGGTAGCGTGCTCGCCTAGCACGCAGGAGGCACTGGGTTCAATCCTCAGCACCACATAAAAATAAAATAAAGATGTAAAAAAAAAAAAGTGAGATGTGAGCCAGGCATAGTTCAACTGGTGCATAGCTGTAATTCCAGCTATTTGGGAGGCTGAGGCAAGCAAATGAAAGTTCAAGGCCAGCTTCAGCAACTTAGGGAGACCCTGCTTCAAAATAAATAAAGTGTGCACACAATACATGTACACACATTGATGTTTATTTACTGATTTCCCAATATAGGACCCATCTGTTTATCATTACAATAAGCCCACCCACCTCCACATGTGGATCTACCCCATTTCTACTGAGTTTTGGAACTTGTACATATAAATTAGAGATTGTATATATAAATAAAACATGTAGAAAAAAACCTTTACCTAATACTCTTTTATTTTATTTATTTCTTTTAAATTTTTTTAGTGGTAGATGGACACAATATCTTTATTTTATTTATTTTTAAATAAAATAAAGGTGCTGAGGATCGAACCCAATGCCTCAGGCATGCGAGGCAAGTGCTCTACCACTGAGCCACAACCCCAGGCCCCTCTTTTATTTTTAAATATACATCTCATGAAATTCTTTCATACTTTCTGCTACCTAATGAGTGACACTTTTTCCCCTTTAAAAAATGTTTTTATAGTGCAGTAAAGTTATATATTACAGGTTTGTAATAGTGGGGTTCATGTGTTATATGCGTATTTATACACACACACAACATAATTTGCTCCATTTTACTCCCCAGTATTTCCCCTTCTTTCCCTCCTCCCTCTCCCTTGTCGTTTTCCTCTACTATACTGGTCTTCCTTCTATTTATTAACTTTTTAAATTGGTGCATTATAATAATACATAAAGTGGGATTCATTGTGATGAAAAATATAGACTGCTTCAGGAATTTGTGTATCATCTTTGTGCAGGGTCATGCTAATCTTTTCTGTATCATTCCAGTTTTAGTATATGTGCTATGGAAGCAAGCACCAGATGTCTGGTCTTACTGTCCAAAAATTGTTACTTTTTAAGTAACCTAGTCTGTCTGAAATCTTGTGGGGTCTTTTTTTTTTTTTAACATTTTATTTTTTAGTTGTAGGCAGACAGAATATCTTTATTTTATTTTTATGTGGTGCTGAGGATCGAACCCAGTGCCTCACGCATGCCAGGCGAGCACGCTACCACTGCGCCATAACCCCAGCCCCATGTGGGGTCTTTTTTTAATTTCTAGAATTCAGGAATTTCATTGGGATGTGTCTGGATGCTTATCTTTATTCACGGGAGTACTTTGACTCTTCAAATTCAAATGTTCCTCTCCATCTGTTATTTTACTTTCCTTTGGGAAATCCTGTTGTTTGCATGTGGGGTCTTCTGAATTGATCCTTCAAATTTGCATTTAATGGCATGATTTCCTTCCCTTTGTATTTCTGACATGTCATATAATTTTTTCCATTATCTTTGTGACTGTGCTAATTACCAAGTGTGTGTAGTTTCAGTAAAATTTCAGGCACTGAAGAAATAATAACCACAGGATGAGTCTGTGGACCAGCTGGGCCCACTGAGTTGGTCTGGGGTTAAGACCATCTATCACCTGACCACCAAAATCCCCTACTTTGATTGGTGGAACATGGTGGTATTTTTGGGTCCCCAGAAATAAGCATAAACTTAGAGCCAATGTCTACCAATCCCTAAAAGGTCTAGATATTTCCTTTTCCCCAGGGCATAGACCCCCTAGTAAATGGCCATGGGTCCCTTTGGGGAAGGTTTGGAGGAGGATGTATGAGGAGCACTTGTAGCAGTGATACAGGCTCCTTCCTCAGGGGGACTTGGCTGTGCCTTCAGTCAGGGCCTTGGGTCATTGACAACATGGATCTCAGAACTACTGAGAGGCTGTGACTCCACTATGGCAACCTAAGCCAGGATTTTGGTTATCAGGTCTAGGTTTTTTTCATTATATAGATCAAGCAGGAGAAAAACATTTCCAGAATGCTGGAATAAGATTCTAATAATCTACTTCTTCATAAAAGCACTGTGAACCCTGGACACAATGAGCAAAATCAGCTTTTTCAGAATCTGGAAAGAACCAAAGGCTAACCAGGATGCAAGGTTTAGTTATTCAAGAAAAACAGCTGTGTCCTCCTAGGAAGAATGAGCTTTGTGGTATTTTAACTTGCCCTATTCCCATTGTCCTCTCCCTAGGTCCACAATAAGAGCCTCACAGCTAAGGGACCTGTGAGAACCAATAGCCTGGCAGCCTCTGGAGGGGGCAGAGCAGGTTTGACGCTCTACAAAAGCTCCATCCTCTGTGATGTGCCATTATTTGACCTGCCTGGTGACTTCGTGAAAATCTCTGTTCTCAGGGTTTGTCTTTATTTGACCTGACTCTGAACTTTCCCATGCTAACAGCCATATCCCTGGGGCATTTGTTGAGAACAATCAGTAGTAATTGTTTAACATACAACTGCCTGAGGTGATGTACCAGTTGAGGGTAACAAGAGGTTGACAAAAAAAGCCAGGCAAGGGACTGGAGTATGAGCTATCCAGAGAGCTTTGCAAAATGGATACATTCCTAGGAATTTAGAAAGTCACCAGTGAGTGTAGGACTGTAAACAGGAAAGACCTAAGAAGACCCAAGCTCCATCTCTATCTGACCTTAAGGCTCTGTGCAGGCAGGATGTGAAGGCTAAAGCGGTCTTTTTTTTTTTTTTTTGGTACCGAGGATTGAACTCAGGGGCACTAGACCACTGAGCCACATCCCCAGCCCTATTTTGTGTTTTATTTAGAGACAGGGTCTCACTGAGTTGCTTAGCGCCTTGCCTTTGCTGAGGCTGGCTTTGAACTCACGATTCTCCTGTCTCAGCCTCCCTAAATGCTGGGATTACAGACTTGAGCCACCGCGCCCGGCTTCCAGCCCCATAATATTTTAAATGTCACTTTCAACCCTGAATTATGCAATATGTACACAAAGAGGAAAATTTTGATTATAGATTTTTTTCTTTTAAAGAGTTTGAAAGACAACTGCAGCCAGGTGTGGTGGTTCACATCTGTAATCCCAGGGGTTTGGGAGGCTGATGCAGGAGGATCGCAAGTCCAAAGCCAGCCTCAGCAACCTACTGAGGCCCTAAGCAACTTAGTGAGACTCTGTCTAAAATTAAAAAAAAAAAAAAAAAAAAAAACAACTGTAGTGGGCTGGAGATATGGCTCAGTGGTATAGCACTTGCCTCATATGCACAAGGCCGAGTTCCATCCCCAGCACACACACACACACACACACACACAAACACAAAGACAATTGCAGAAAGCAATACAGATGCTCTTCAACTTATGATGGGGTAAAGTTATGTTCTGTGAATCTATTATGAATTGAAAATAACTTGAAGCCAGGCTCAGAGGCGCAACCCTGTAATCCCAGCACTTAGAGAGGCTGAGACAGGAGAATTGCAAGTTCAAAGCCAGCCTCAGCAAGGGCGAGGCGCTAAGCAACTCAGTGAGACTCTGTCTCTACATAAAACACAAAATTGGGCTGGGGATGTGACTCAGTGGTCCAGTATCCCTGAGTTCAATCTCCAGTACCAAAAAAAGAAAAAAAGAAAATAACTTGAATCACAAATGCATTAAAAAATTTTTGTTGTTGTTGTGCTGGGACTATCAAACCCAGGGCCTTGCCCATGATAGGCGAGTGCTGCTCCACTGAGCTACATCCTCAGCCTAAGAAATGCCTTTAATACACTCACTTTACTGAACATCATAGCTTAGAGACACAGTATCAATTGTTTACATCTGTGATTGAGCAGCTACATCACAAGAGAGTATCATACCACATACTGTTAGCCTGAGAAAAGACCCAAATTCTAAATAGTTTATTTTTTTGCTTTTTGAAATTTATTTCTTCTAATTAGGTATATATGATGGCAGAATGCATTTTGATATTCATTGTGCACAAATGGAGCACAACTTTTTATTTTTCTGGTTGTACACCATGTAAAGTTGCACCATATGTGCAATCATACATGTACCTAGGGTAATGATGTCCATCTCATTCCATCGTCTTTCCTGCCCCCCTGACCCCTCCCTTCCTCTCTCTCCCCTTTGCCCAAAGTTCCTGCATTCTGCCCCCCACCCCCATTATGGATCAGCATCCACTTATCGGAGAGAACATTTGGCCTTTGGTTTTTTGGGATTGGCTGACTTCTCTAAATAGTTTTTACTGAATACATATCACCTTAGCACCATTTTAAAGTAAAAAAATCACAAGTCAAACCATAATAAGTGGAGAACCATTTGTAATTATTAAAAAATCTGTTTATGGACTTATATTATGTAAGGATATACATTCGTGATGATAACAACATAAAGGAAGACAAAGGGAACAGTTTTATAATAGCAAATTTTGTATGTACTATTGAAATTAAGTTGGTGTTAACATGACATAGATTGCTTCACATTAATTATAATCCTCAGGGAATCATTAAGAAAATAATTCAGTTGGGCATGGTGGTGCACTCTTGTAATCTCAGCAACTTGAGAGGCTGAGACAAGTTCAAGGCCAGCCAGGGTAACTTAGTGAGACCCTGTCTCAAAATAATAAATTAAAAGGGCTGGGTATGTAGCTCAGTGGTAGAGGCCCTAGATTTAATCCCTACTATCTCAAAAATGAAAAGAAAATAATTCAAAAGAATAAAGTAGGAGCTGGGGTTGTGGCTCAGTGGTAGAGCACTTGCCTAGCATGTGTGAGGCACTGGGTTCAATCCTTAGCAGCACCACATATAAATAAATAAAAATAAAAGCCTATCAACAACTAAAATAAACAAAAAATATTTTTAAAAAAATGAATAAAGTAGCCGGGCGCGGTGGCACAAGCCTGTAATCCCAGCACTTAGGGAGGCTGAGATAGGAGAATTGAAAGCCAACCTCAGCAAGGGTGGGGCTCTAAGCAACTCAGTGAGACCCTGTCTCCACATAAAACACAAAATAGGGCTGGGGGGGCTGGGATTGTAGCTCAGTGGTAGAGCGCTTGCCTCGCACTACCACTGGCGCTGGGTTCGATCCTCAGCACCACGTAGAGAGGAGAAAATTAATAAATGTGGTGCCCAACTATTGTAAGAAATATTTAATAACAGTGGAGCAGTTCATGATTTAGTCCTCAGAAATGGACTAGTGGGGCTGGGATTGTGGTTCAGCGGTAGAGCGCTTGCCTCGCATGTGTGAGGCCCTGGGTTCGATCCTCAGCACCACATA
>PVHX01012906.1:0-57100 GCA_004024805.1 Geosciurus inauris | reverse complement strand
CAAATGGGATGGATTCAAACTAAAAAGCTTCTTCTCAGCAAAAGAAATAATCAATGAAGTGAACAGAGAGCCGACATCCTGGGAACAAATCTTTGCCACACACACATCTGATAGAGTACTAATCTCCACAATATATAAAGAACTCAAAAAACTTAACACCAAAAAAACTAACAACCCAATTAATAAATGGGCCAAAGAGCTGAACACAAACTTCACAGAAGAAGATATACAATCCATCAACAGACATATGAAAAAATGTTCAACATCTTTAGCAATCAGAGAAATGCAAATTAAAACTACCCTAAGATTCCATCTCACGCCAGTCAGAATGGCAATTATCAAGACTACAAACAACAATAAGTGTTGGCGAGGTTGTGGGGAAAAAGGCACGCACTTACATTGCTGGTGGAACTGCAAATTGGTACAACCAATCTGGAAAGCAGTATGGAGATTCCTTAGAAAACTTGGAATGGAAACACCATTTGAGCCTGCTATCCCACTTCTAGGTCTATACCCAAAAGACTTAAAAACAGCATACTACAATGACGCAACCACTTGAATGTTTATAGCAGCTCAATTCACAATAGCTAAATTGTGGAACCAACCTAGATGCCCTTCCATAGATGACTGGATAAAGAAACTGTGGTATATATACACAATGGAATATTACTCAGCAATAAGAGAGAATAAAATTATGGCATATGCAGGTAAATGGATGGAGTTGGAGAATATCATGCTAAGTGAAGTAAGCCAATCTCAGAAAACCAAATGCCGAATGTACTTGTTGATAAGTGGATGCTGATCCATAATGTGGGGAAGGACATGGGAACAATGGTGGATCTCTGTTCACAGGGGTGTAAGGGGGGAGGGGGCATGGGGACAGCAAGGGTGGTGGAATATGATGGACATCATAGCCCTAACTTTATGAATGACTGCATATATGCTGTGATTCTATACAACTTACAACTAGAGAACTGATATGTTATCCTCTATCTATGTATAATGAATCATTTACACTGTTAACATGTAAGCCTAAATAAAAAGGAAAAAAAAAACAAAACTTTCTGTTAATTTCAGATAACCCTCTAGTTACTTCACAGTAACATGCAACCTATAACCTTTCAAGGCCCACTTTTCACAAGCAAACTTGAGGTGTTTTTCAAGGTAAGGTGTCATTTATTATAGCATTTATGTATTTCTTAACCATCTAACATATATAAGTGTGCTACCATTTTTATTAGTTTCCCTTTTTAATGTCACTTGTGAAGTTTTTCAATATTGTGCCTCAATTCTATTTTCCCCATAAGCCAGATGGTTTTTTATTATACAGATTTACATAGTGAGGTTATTTTCTAGGAATAATATATCATATTATAGAAGAACTGATTCGTTTCATAGAATGAATATACCATATTTCTTTAATTTATAATTTTTTAGTTTTATTTAAAAATTTGTTGATATATATGCCAAACAGCACATTTTATAAGTATCTTTTAAGTAATAATAATAAGGCAGGAAATAGCTACTTGTAGCTCCCACCTAGTTTAAGAAATTAGGAATTATGGCTGGGCATGGGGTTGCACACCTGTAATACCATCAACTTGGGAGGCTGAGGCAGGAGGATCCCAAGTTCAAGGCCAGCTTCAGTGACTTAGACTCTCAGCAGCTTAATTCAAAATAAAAATATAAAAAGGACTGGAGATGTAACTCAGTGGAAAGTACCTTTGGGTTCAAGCCCTAGTACCAAAACAAACAAAAGGAAATTATGAATACTTTGAATCTTCCTGTATTCCCCTCACTGGTCATTTTATGCTTTTTTGAGTATCTGAAATATTTAATAAAATTAGAAAGTATTATACCTCTTTATACATGCACACAACTGATGGGATCTTTTTTTTAGGGGGGATGCTGGTACTGGGGATTGAACTCAGGGGCACTCAACCAGTGAGCCACATCCACAGCCCTATTTTGTATTTTATTTAGAGACAGGGTCTCACTGAGTTGCTTAGTGCCTCACTTTTGCTGAGGCTGACTTTGAACTAGCCATCCTCCTGTCTCAGCCTCCCAAGCCACTGGGATTACAGGTGTGTGCCACTGCGCCTGGCACACCTGGTCTTCATAATGTTGATTCCCTAACTGCTCTGTTCCACTGTAAGTGTACACATAGTATGCACACATACTTGAGTGAAGGATGACTTGTACATAAGTAAATTTCTGTTGAATGTTAATATATATAGTTTATCTTTTTTATTTACATATAATGGTTTTATTGAGATCTGTGTCACATAATGTAAAAGATTTACTCTTTGGATCAGGCATCATGGTGCATTCCTATAATCCCAGATACTTGGAAGACTGAGGCAGGAAGATCACAAATTCAAGGCTAGTCTTGGCAACTTAGGGAGACCCTGTCTCAAAATAAAACAAATAGGAAGAGTTGGGGATGTAGCTTAGTAGTAGAGGACCCCTGAGTCAATCCCCAGTATTGCCATTACTGTTAAAAAAAAAAAAAAAAGATACATCTATACATATACATGCATAGATATGTGCATATATTTTAGTTTTACTTTTTAAAAGGTTTACTTTAAAATGGTGGTTTATTTTGTTTTGTGGTGCTGGTTTGAGCCTAGGACCTTACATATGCTAAGCATAGGATCTACTATTGATCTACATACACCCTTAGCTCCCAAATTTAGTGGGTTTTTAAGTATATGCACACAGTTGTACAACCATCACCACATCTAATTCTAGAAAATTTTCATCAGGTAAATTTTTGTAGGTGGGTAGATTTAGACACTTTTTTTTTTTAAATATTTTTTTAGTTGTTGATGGATTTCTTTATTCATTTATTGTTTATATGTGGTACTGAGGTTCGAACCCAGTGCCTCACGCATGCTAGGCAAGCGTTCTACCACTGAGCTATAGCCCCAGCCCCTAGACACTTTTTTGTTTTAAAGAAAAAGCAATTTTCTTAAAAAATTATGTTTTAAGGTACTTGTTTTCCTTGGAATCTCACCTCCAGATAGAAAAGCATGTGACTTACCCCATAGGAGTAATTCTCAGTTTGAAAAACTGAGCAAAAAGTTTCTGCTTAACAAAGTGTGAAAGATTTGCCTCAATTTATGTATGCACAGTGATTGTGTGCAAGAATTTGATATTCTTGATTTAGTCTAGTTCCTTTTCTTCTTTTTTTTTTTGGTACTGGAGATTGAACTCAGGGGCACTTGACCACCAAGCCACATCCCCAGCCCTATTTTATATAGAGACAGGGTCTCACTGAGTTGCTTAGTGCCTCGCCATTGTTGAGGTTGGCTTTGAACTCGCTATTCTTCTGTCTTAGCCTCCCAAGTGCTGGGATTACAGGCTTGTGCCACTGTGCCCGGCTCCTTTTTTTTTATTTTTAACCTGGATTTGTAGATAAGTTTTTTTTTCTTAATATTTATTTTTTAGTTGTAGGCAGACAGAATATCTTTATTTTTATGTGGTGCTGAGGATCGAACCCAGTGCCTCATGCTTGCTAGGCGAGCATGCTACCACTGCGCCTTAACCCCAGCCTGATAAGTTTTATTTTTTTTATTTTTATTTTTTTGTTTCTTCTGTAAAGAAAAATTTTAATGGCTTTATAACTGAGACAACAGAATTGCCATGTAAGTTAGAACCATCATTTTATTAGACAATTCAGTGGTCTTTGTTGGAAACTGACTTAAAGGAAGTCACCGGAGGGTTATGTGGCCTCCCTTAAGTCAGCTTAAGAATTTATCTTAAATCTTCTAAAACACAGCCAGGCGCGGTAGTGCACGCCTATAATCCCAGCACTTTGGAAGGCTGAGGCTGGAGAATTGCGAGTTCAAAGCCAGCCTTAGCAATTGCGAGACGCTAAGCAACTCGCTGAGACCCTGTCTCTACATAAAACACAAAAAATAGGGCTGGGGATGTCCATCAGTGGTCGAGTACCCCTGAGTTCAATCCCCAGTACCAAAAAAAAAAAAAGTCTTCTAAAACACTTAAATGTTCCACGTTACTCACTCTGCTAGAGAAGTTTTGTTGAATTACCTGTGGGAGTAAAGGAATGGTAAAATTTAACTAAGGTCAGTTAAGTTGTTGCATCAGTAGGTAAAAACAGTGGCTTGGATAATTTAGAGTAATTGTTTTATCTTTAACTTTTCTCTTTCTTTTAAATTTTTTTTTTAATTTCTTGATTGACCTTTATTTATTCATTTATTTATATGCGGTGCTGAGGATTGAACCCAGTGCCTCCCACATGCGAAGCAAGTGCTGTACCACTGAGCCACAATCCCAGCCCATATCTTTAACTTTCCTATATGCTAGTTTGCAAGGTTGGAGATAGAGTACTGCCCTGAATTGATCCTGGGTCTTACCTTATTAGAAAATTGTATAGTCTTAAACAGGTTTTTTTTTTAAATATTTTTTTACTTGTAGATGGACACAATGTCTTTATTTTATTGCTTTGCATGTGGTGCTGAGGATCGAACCCAGGGCCTCACGCATGCAAGGCAAGCGCTCTACCGCTGAGCCACAATCCCAGCCCCTTAAACAGTTTTATTTGTAATAGGAAAATGTTTTTTTTTTAACTGGAAATACATAATTCTTAATGAAAGAATATTTTTGAGCTCAGCTCTCTAGCTTTTCCATTTTGCTCAGCTCTTTACATGTTACACCATTTTCATCTTGTAAAATTGTGATTCTTTTTACTTAAAAGACCTGTTTTTCAAGCAATCCAATCAATAAATGGGCTAAGGAGCTGAATAGAAACCTCTCAGAAGAAGATATACAATCAATAAACATATATATGAAGAAATGTTCAATGTCTCTAGCTATTAAAGAAATGCAAATCAAAACTACCCTCAGATTTCATCTCACCCCAGTCAGAATGGCAGTTATCCAAAATACCAGCAACAATAAGTGCTGGTGAGGATGTGGAGAAAAAGGTACACTTAAACATTGCTGGTGGGATTGCAAACTGGTGCAACCAATCTGGAAAGCAGTATGGAGACTGCTTAAAAAACTTGGAATGGAACCACCGTTTGACCCAGCTATCCCACTCCTTGGCCTAAAGACTTAAAAACAGCACACTACAATAAAGCAGCCACTTCAATGTTTATAGCAGCACAATTCACAATTGCAAAACTGTGGAAGCAACCCAGATGTCCTTCAATAGGTGAATGGATAAAGAAACTGTGGTACATATACACAATGGAATATTATTCAGCAATAAAAGAGAATAAAATTATGGCATTTGCAGGCAAATGGATGGACTTGGAAAGCATTATGCTAAGTGAAGTAAGCCAATCCCAAAAAACCAAATGCCGAATATTCTCTCTGATTAGTGGATGCTGATACATAAGGGGGGTGGGAATGGGAAACATAAGAGAAATGGAGGAACTCTGGACGCGGCATGAGGGAGGTGGGGGGTGGGAAAGGGGAATGGGTATAGTAAAGATGGTTGATTGAGATCGTCATCACTACCCTTGCTGCATCTATGAAGACACAATGGGTGTGACTTTATCTGGTTTGCAACCAGAGAAATGGAAAAACTGAGCTCTATATATGTACTATGACTTGAAATGTAATTAAATAAACTAATTAAAAAAAAAAAAAGACCTGTTTTTATTTCCATACCAGATGGGTTGAAAAAAACAGTGATTGCCAGGTGCAGTGTTACATGCCTGTAATCCCAGCATCTCAGGAGGCTGTGGCAGGAGTGTCGCAAGTTTGAGGCCAACCTCTGCAACTTAGTGAGACCCTTCTCAAAATAAAAAGTAAAAAGGACTAGAATGTAGATCAGTGGTAAAGTGCCTCTAGGTTCAATCCCCAGTATGGGGAGGGAGCAGGGGTTGGGGAGAAAGAAAAGAAGAAAAAAAAAAAAAAAAGAAAGAAAGAATAAATAGCTATAATGCTGCCTGGGGAAGCAGAGGCAGGAGAATCATAAGTTCCAGGTGAGACCCTGTATCATACAAAATAAAACGGGATAGGTGTATAGCCCTGTAGTAGAGCACTTGCTCAGCGTGTGTGAAACTGTGGGTTGCATAAGTTACTATACCATTGAATTGTGGGTTGAATCTCAGTACCTGCTGCCCCCAACACATAGAAAGAAAATGCTAATGATCGTATTGGCCAGCAATCGAGAACATATTCAAAAATTTTTGTGTATGAGAATAATTAGCATAATTTTTGTCAATACCAACTTTAATGAAAATAAGAACAGAATCTATTTTCTCATTGATTTCCCTTGATCTGTTTTTCCTATAATAGGTTATTTCAAATTACTTCTAAGATAACCATGATTTGGGGGAGAAAATTGGATGAATTTTTTTTCAGTTTCTATGTCAATGAGAAATGACAATCCTATTTGAAGATAGAGAAATTTAAATTGACATTGAAATATGTTTTGATTCTTTTGATTATATATGCCTAATGATTTTTCTCACTAAAATATTAAAATATTTTAATATTTGGGAAGCCTGAATAGAATTAGGGTCATAATTGCTGCTGTTTTTAGTTTGCAAAATGTAATTCATGGAAGGATCTTATATATTTGAATTGCTGAAAGTCAGTGGCATTAAAATGTTCCTAAAGGTCCAACATTAGACGTGTGCAGTGCAGATCACCTTCCTTCTAGGTCCTTCACTACCATTTTAGGATTTAGCCTTTGTTTAGTCTGTTTCTTTTACTGTAATTGGCATCAAAACCGTCCAGTTACAATGTATTAGACTTTTACACCCTCCCCCCATCTGCATTAGTCTTTTAAACCCTGCTGAATTGGATTTATATCTGTATTTGCAAATAAAAATTCTTCTGCCATTTTCCTATGGAAATGACTTGTGACCACATTTCCATTGGTTTGGATATATTGTGTTCATTCTCATTGCTGTTGGTTTTTATGTTACTTAATTATAATTTCCTCTTTGAGCCATGAGTTCATTACAAGAATATCTTCTATATCATAGTGAGTTAATAATTTAATATTATTATTATCAGAGAATATGGCCATAACAGTTCCACATTTTTGCAATAGTTGAGACTTTCTTCATATCCTGTTATAAGCATCCCTCAGTATGCTTGGGGACTTGATACTAAAATCCAAGAATGTTTGAGGCCCTTACATAAAATAGTAACTTATACATATCTTCCCATACACTTTAAATTCTCACTAGATTACTTATAATACCTAGTACAATGTCAACACTATATAGATAGTTATATCATTTAGGGAAGGATGTCAAAAGTCTATACATGTGTAGTACAGACACAATTTTTTTCCCTGATTTTTTTTGTTTTGTTCCAGAGTTGGTTGAATCTATGTTTATAGAACCCAATAGTACAGTGGGCTAATACTGTATATGATATAAATTTAGTGCATTTTTATAGATATTTTAACTGGATTTTTCCTCTGTTTAGAATTGTGTTGAGTCTGGCTTGTTAATTGCATTTTCTGTATCTGTATTTTTATCTGTTGTCTTGATATTTTAAATATTTTGAGGGATGTGTTCATATTTTCCTACAATTGTAATTTCTTAATTTCTCCTTGTATTTGCACTTTTGGTTTTTTGTGTATTTTGATACTGTGCTGTTTGCTGAATAGTTTTATGACTTACCTTTGTGATTGTCTTTTAACAGTGTCATACTCTTTATCATATTAGGTATTTTTGATTTGAATTATTTTTCTTTTAACTGATGTGTGTAGTAGCTTTGCACATTCCTTTATTTTAAACATTTGGCTCTGGTGCCTTTGAAGGTGTAGTAATATCAAAAAATAAATTTGCAAGTATTGTGAAAGGAATGATGAAACCTAGTGCAAGCTAGTTATGTTTCCTGTGGGTGTTTGTACTTTGGCAAATATGTTAACCCTTTATTCATTTATTCAGCAAACGACTTATTGACTATTTCCAGGAACTTTGGAGGGGGTATGTGGGAAGAGCTTCACTGGATAGAGTGGTTAGGGAATCCTTCTCTGACAAGGTAAATGTTTGAGTTAACCTACAGGAAGAGCATTCCAGGCAGAAGGAACTACAACCCAAAAGCTGTAATGAAAAATTGAAATGTATTTGAGGAACAGAAAGAACGAACATGTGTAGATCTTAAAGATTAAGAATGGAGAGGAAGGCAGAGCCCAATTCATGTAAGGTCTTACATGTCGTACTGAGGAATGTGAATTTACTCTATTATGGGATGCCATTAGGTTTCAATCAAGTGATGACAGAATATATATTTTTATAGCTCTTTTCTGAATTGAAGTATAGTTTACATACAGGAAAATACACAGATTTTAAGGGTCTAGTCGGGAGAATTTTCTTGATTGCATATATCCATGTAACTTAAACCCTTTATTAAGCTATAAAACATTTGTCAACCCAGAAAGATCCTTCATTCCTTCTCCCAGTCACCAGCACCCTCGTCTAGAGTTTCCATTTCTTTCACCATTTATTTATCAGTTCTAGGACTTCATATAAATAAAATAATTTTATTTTGTGTATGTCCCCTCCCCCCTTTATTTTTTCTTCCAAAGCCGGGGACTGAATCTAGGCCCTCTAGCATGCTAGGTAAACTGCTCTACCACTGAGCTACACCCCCAGCTCCCCAGTGTATATGCTCATGTTTCTGGTTTCTTTTGCTTAACATAATGATTTTAAGATTCATGCGATTGGTTGCTTGAATCAGAATTTCATCGGGAATACCACAATTTTCCATTCCCCTGTTCAGGTTTTTGTAGACATTTTTGAAGCATCTCTTTGGCTAAACAAGGGAATGGACTATAGATTCTCTTATTCATGTATTTAATAAAAGAATACTGGTTGTCTTGTTTACAAGGGAGAAACTATTTTATTTGAAGTGAAGTATATAGAAAGGGCAGGGCCAAAGAACTATAAAATCATTGCCAGAATTTTAGGAATGTCTCTCTGGAAGCAGATGTAAAATGATTGTGATCATGCTACTTCCCTTCACCTTTGTAAGCCAGATGAGAAAGTCTTTTTCTTTTTCTTTTTTTGGGGGTACCAGGGATTGAACTCAGGGGTGCCTAACCACTGAGTCACATCTTCAGCCCTTTTTAAAATATTTTATTTACCGATAGGGTCTCACTGAATTACTTAAGGCCTTGCTAAATTGCTGAGGCTGAACTTGAACTGACAATCCTACTGCTTCAGCTTCTTCAGCCTTCCAAGTCACTGGGATTATAGGCCCGAGCCACCATGCCTGGCTAATTGGAAAAGTCTTGCATGAGACTTAAAAGTTCAAAGGTTTTAATGAGGTTCAGATGCCATGAGGAGCACCGAATTATTGAGAAGTGTATGTAGATCTTTCAGAGGCCTTATTTATCAAATTTCACTTCTTCCCCCAAGAGTTGGTCATATCTTGTACAATCAGTGTGTTGTTTGCAAAATATGGAATAGAGGACTATGTTTTAGCTCTTCCCTGACATGAGAACTAAGCTTGATGTTTATTTTTTATTTTTTTGGTGGTACTAGGGATTGAACCCAGGGCCTCATGCATGCTAAGCAAGCGCTCTACTGTGGAGCTACATCCCCATCCTTTTTACTTTTTATTTTGAGACAGGGTCTTCCTAAATTGCACAGGTTGGCCTCCAACTTGTAGTCCTCCTGCCTTGGCTTCTCAAGTAGCTGGAATTACAGGTGTGCACTACCATACAAGGCTAAGAAATAAGGTCTTGGGGCTGGGGTTGTGGCTCAGTGGCAGAGCACTTGCCTTGCATGTGTGAGGCACTGAGTTCAATCCTCAGCACCACATAAAATAAATAAATAAAGGTATTGCGTTCATCTACAACTAAAAAACTATTAAAAAAAAAAAAGGTCTTCTAGTAAGAATTTTCAGTGTCTCTAGCATCACATAATTTTTGTTTTTAATTATATAATTTTCTTTTTAAAAATTACTTTTCCCTTAGGGTTTATTTTATACTATAAAATGTTAACAGCTTTTATTACAGTTTTGGTCTTTAAACCTTTGTCAGAAACAGGCTTGCATTTGTTGTTTGAACTGATATGGTAAAGGAAATGATAAGTTTAAATGTGGCATTTACTTCTGTAAGATTTTGTTTTCTTGTGTTTGTTAGAGGGATAAAAACATTGATTTTCCAAGTTTAAATTTACATTTGCTTTTTATGATGATGCTGTTTTGATAAGATACAATGTTTAAATCGGGGGAATGGATGACAGTAGTAGTCCTTATTTTCATTTGCTTCTGTATTTGGTTTTGGTCCCATAGTATAGAGAAACTCCATTCTCACAGACAAATTGTAAGTGGTAACTTTTTTTTTTTTAAAGTTTATATTACTATCTCAGTATTCTTTTTAATTTCAACTGATTTACAACCTGAAGAGGATTAATGTAGAACATTTTGTTTCAAAGTGGAATTGGTGATGTCTAACAACTATGCACATTTTCTTTTCATAAATACAAGTCAGACAAGAGCAATTCAAAAATTAATATTATCATGGGTCATTTGTTCCACATTCCATTCAGTTATTTATTACATGATGAGGAGAGTATGCCTTCATAGATTTGCCTAGCTTTAGCAAGCATTTATTTGAAGGAGCATGTAAATACTTGAGTATTCCTGCTAGACACAAGCAGACTGGAATTATTAAAAAATATTCAGTAAGAGCTAAATCTTCCTTCAGCATGTTTTCCAGTTTAAATATGCCCAAGGATGACCGGAAAAGTTTTATTTCAAGGACTTTATGAGAGATGAGTTACCTTGGCAGGGCAAGTTAACTCATCGGTGGTTTCTTCTTTACCACTCCATCCCCAAATTCTGCTGGTTCCCTAGTTTTAGAACAAATGTCAGAAGAGTCTTGCTTTATCTCTTTTTTTTTGGTACTGGAGATTAAACTCAGGGCACTCGACCACTGAGCCACATCCCCAGCCCTATTTTTTTGTGTGTGTTTTATGTAGAGACAGGGTCTCACCAAGTTGCTTAGTGCCTTGTCCTTGCTGAGGCTGGCTTTGAACTCAAAATTCTCTTGTCTTAGCCTTCCTAAGTGCTGGGATTACAGGCTTGCGCCACCGCTTTATCTCTTAAGAGAGAATGAAACACGTACTTCCGCTGGCCACCCCCATCCCAAGCCTTTCTAGGGAGGCGCCATTGTTATTGAGATTGTTTGGGAATTGGGAGGAGACTGTGCCCCTAAATTCCATGGAAGGGAGAGGTTAAGATGATGCTGGACTTGCATTTATCTTTATAGATAATGTCATGAGACTTGGCAAACTATAGAAGTAGGTGGCCATAGAGAAAGTGGTGTGGTGCAGGAATAAATTTGAAGATTTTCTGGGATGTATCAACCTCTGCTTCTAGGTTTATCTGCAGGTAGTTTTTTTTTTTTAATAATTTTTTTAGTTGTAGATGGACACAATATCTTTATTTATTTTTATATGGTGCTAGAAATCGAACCCAGTGCCTCACGCATGCGAGGCAAGCGCTCTACCACTAAGCCACAATCCCAGCCCTGCAGGTAGTTTTTGTTAGTTTTTTTGTTTTGTTTTGTTTTGTTTTGTTTACTCCTATCTTGTTAGTTCTCAGAAGAAGAAATGGTTTATTGATTTTTTTTTTCAAGAATGTGTTCTTTTTATAACTCCCCAAGATTTTCTCAGGTTGTCTAAAATAAATTACAGACCAAAGAAGAAATAAGACTTTATTCTTACTTTTATAAACTTTAAAAATAGATAATAATAGTTAGATGCCAGGCCTCTCAAAAATCTTTATATTCTAGCATGTAACTAATGATTATGAACAAACATTAAATGGCTTGATTTGGGGTGTTTATATAAATGCTGCATGCTTTTGAAATATTTTTTTTTTTTATATATTTTTGTAGTTGTTGATGGATACAATGTCTTTATTTTATTGCCTTGTATGTGGTGCCGAGGATCGAACCCAGGGCCTCACGCATGCTAGGCAAGCGCTCTACCGCTGAGCTACAATCCCAGCCCCGTGCTTTTGAAATATTTTTAAGCTCAGTGATATAATACAAAATAAGTTATAGGAAAATAAAAGTTGTTTCCTCAGATCCAGGAATTACATATATATTATTACATATTGAGTCTCCTGCCTGAATCAAGTGAGTATATCTCTGAGATGGATTTAGTTCCTTTTTCCCAAATTATAAATATTATTTATCTAAATCAGTAAGAAATTCATAATCCAATAGAAATCTGTGCAGAACTAGAGTTACACAAATGAGAAGTTATAAATGGCTGCTTAAATTATGAATATGGCTTCCTTTGCTAATAATCAGAGAAACACAGATTAAACTAGGATACCATTTCTGCCTGGGATATTATAAAAGTTAAAAAAGATTAATAATATTCCGTGTTGGCAAGGAAATGTGTTCACTTACATACAGATAAATTTTTACATCCATTTTTCAAAACACTTGACAGTAGCTATTAAAATTAAAAATATTCCTACTCTTTGATCCAGTAATTTTATTTTTACATATTTACCCTAGAGGAATAGTCACAATTCATAAAGGGGCTGATAGAAGAATTTTCTGGTGCAGTATTGTTTATAACAGTGAGATACTGGAAAAGATAGAGTAACAGGAATGGTTAAGTGAACAGTAGTACACTTAGAATGAAATATTATTTAGTCTTTTTTTCTGTTAGTAAATTTGAAAATCGTTTGTTTTAAAATTTTTTACTTGTTCTTTTTAGTTATACATGACAGTAGAATGTATTTTGACATACCATACATACATGGAGTGTAGCTTCCCATTTTTGTGGTTGTATGCAGTGTGGAGTTACACTGGTTGTGTATTCATTTATGAATAGGAAAGCTATGTCCAATGCATTCTACTGTCTTTCCCATTCCTCTCTCCCTTCCCCCTGTCCCAATCTGTTGAACCTCTCCCCACCTGCCAATTGTAAGTCAGTATCTACATATCAGAGAGAACATTTGTCCTTTGGCTTTTTGGGATTTGCTTATTTCACTTAACATGATAGTCTCCAGTTCCATCCATTTACTGACAAATACCATAATTTCATTCTTCTTTATGTCTTAGTAATATTCTGTTGTGTATGTATTCCACATTTTATTTTTCCCTTCATCTGTTGAAGGGCACCTAGGTTGATTCCATAGCTTAGCTATTGTGAATTGAGTTGCTATAAACATTTATGTGACTGTATTACTGTAGTATTCTGATTTTAAGTCTTTGGGGCATATGCCAAAGAGTGGGATAACTGGGTCAAATGGTGGTTCCATTTCAAGTTTTCTGAGGAATCTCCATACTGCTTTCCGTAGTGGTTGCACCAGTTTGCAGTCCCACTAGCAATGAATAAGTCAAACTTTTTCCGCTTATCCTTGCCAACATTTATTGTTCCTTGTATTCTTGATAATTGCCATTCTGACTGGAATGAGATGAAATCTCAGTGTAGTTTTAATTTACGTTTCTGTAATTGCTAGTGATGTTGAATGGATTCAGTTCTTGTTTATGTCCTTTCTAGTTTAAAAAAAAAACAACTAAGATCTGAGGAGCTTTTATTTTTATTTTTTTGTAGTGCTAAGGTTTGAACCCAGATCCTCAAGAATGCCAGGCATGCACTCTACCACTGAGCCTTATCTCCAACCCTTTTTATTTTAATTTGAGATGGGGTCTCCTTTTGTTGCTGAAGCTGGCCTCAAATTTGTGATCCTCTTGCCTAAGGCATGCTCTACCATGCCCAATCTGAAGGACCTTTAAATTGTTTTTGTTTTATCTTTAAATGAATACTAAGTAAATATTTTTGAGCTAACTTTTTATTGATTCTATCCTCAAGCATTTTCTTAACCTCAGTAAGTATTTCTTGTGTATTTCTGCCTTTGGCTGGGTAAATAATCTCCCTTAGAAGGCAGAACAAGAAGTGTGCAAATCAGGAAGTTCTAGTTTTCTGTGTCATAGATTAACACTGTGAAGAGCCATTTACTGACTGCCCTGCAGCTGTTTTCTAATTTGTGCAACAGTATATCCATGCTGCCCAATAAAGGAACCACTTGTGGCAGTGGTTATTGAGATTTAAAAATGTGGTTAGTCCAAATTAAGATATGCTGTATGTGTAAAATACACAGCAATTTTAAAGGCTTAGGGGAAAATATAATAATACAGAATCTCATTTGCTTATATTGATTGCATTGTTGTGATGATAATTTGGATATATTGTTTAGGCAAAATATACTATTAAAATTTTACCCATTTTGCTTTACTTTTTAAAATGCTGCTAGAAATTTTAAAATTCTGTATGTGACTCATATTTCTTTTCAACAGTGCTAGTTTGGAGAGTATTTTCTAAACCAATCCATGAAATATTTATGTGGTCAGTGAAACAGTTTAGAAGGGGAGCACTGACCAATGAAACTTTCTGCAGTGATACAAATATCCTGTATCTGTGCCATCCAGTATACTAGCCGTGAGCCACTGGTGGCTGTAGAGCACATTAAATGTGAAAAATTGCAGTGTGGAAAAACAGGATTGAATTTTAAATTGTATTTAATTTTAATTAAATTGATTAAATATAGCTAGTGATTAATGTATTGGGACAAGGTAAATCTAGAGAATTTATGAGATTCTTTTAGTTAAAAGATTTGTACCTAGGCCTTATTACCATATTTCAAACTTAGTAAATAGTTTATTTGTACAGTTTGTGTTTATTATGAGTAATAGTAAATGATTAGTAATAATTTTGTAATTTATTTGAGTTTCTCTTATATTGCAAGCACTATGTAAGAACAGGACACTATGTAAGGGACAGGATTTGTATACAAATTATTTATTGTATAAATAACTATCACTATTTTTTAATATGCATTGTTAATTCCAAGATACTTTATGGGCTTAACAGTTTCTCCTCAAAGTTTGGTATCTTTACTTTTCTCGTGTGGATCCTTTTGTGAAAGCTAGGCTCCTTTTAAAAAGAAAGCAATGTGCTACCTTGTTAAAGGATTTTCTCTTGAAAGGGAAACTCATGCTTCTAACAGATGACTGATAATGGAAACTTTTAAAGTTAAACTTATGCTTTTGGCTCTACAAGGGCTATGTAGAGCCAGGCACAGTGGTGCACGACTGTAATCCCAACAGCTCAGAAATCTGAGGCAGGAGGATTACAAATTTGAGACCAACCTCAGCAACATGGTGGGGTCCTAAGCACCTGTCTCAAAATAAAAAATAGGAAGGGCTCAGTGGTAAAGTGTCCCTGGGTTGAAACTCCTGCTCTAAATTAAATAAATAAATAAACAATAAGGTATGTAAATATCCAATTTGGGTGTCCCTAACCTGAAAATCCAAACTTTGAAATGCTCTTTCAGATTTTTGAATTAGTGATGTTCAACCTGAGAAATCTTGTGCAAATATACCATAACCTGAAGAATTCTGAAATCTGAAGCATTTCTGGTCCCAGCATTTCAGATAAGGGATAATAAATTTGGATGCTGAACTTCTATACTGGTACTCATAGTACAGTATTATGTAATATTTATTTATTCCCTTTGTGTATACACATGCATTTGTAAGTGCTAGTATTTTATAATGTTTATTAATCAATTTTTTATTGTTTTACAGTGAAGAACTGAATGTCGTCATGTCAGGCATCAAGCGAACAATCAAAGAAACCGACCCTGATTATGAGGATGTATCTGTGGCCCTTCCAAATAAGCGGCATAAAGCAATTGAGAATTCAGGTAGAAATTGGCTACCTTAGGAAAATATTACTATGTTGTTGGTATTTTGCCTCCGCTCAAATATGTATAAGAGCTAAAATGAAATGAATTTCCAATTTACTTATAATTTGAAGGGGTTTGTAAGAGGTATTAGCCAAGTGTTCCCTATAATAGTAATACACCATTTGTTGCATAAAAGGCAGAAGATCTGGCAGTAACATGATCAAGTAGATGGTGAAAGTGGCAATATGAGACAGGCTACAAGTTTTAGCTATCATAGTATATTAGTTGTAATCATAAAGTCTATGTGTACTCTATATAGTATGGTCTCAGATGAGATGATTGATTTAGTTGGTACATAGATTGAGCTTTTAATATGTATAGAGAAGAAGAATGAACTCATCAAACTTATAGTTTCATGGCTACTATTTCTCAGGATAAAATTAAAATTATTTAAAACTATCATTTAATTGTGTCAAACATTTCACTTGATTTTCAGATGTGGTAGTTATCTGAAAAGTAATATATAGGGGCTGGGTTTGTGGCTTAGTGGTGGAGTGGTTGCCTAGCACATGTAAGGCACTGGGTTAAGTTCTCAGCACCACATAAAAACAAATAAATAAAACAAAGGTATTGTGTCCACCTACAAAAAAAGATATTTTTTTTTAAAAGTGATATATGAATGAATGGAAATTTGGGGAATATCTAGCTAGTTCAACCCCTATACTTACTTGGCTGCTTTTTAGTGGGTATTAAATTTTTTTTAAAATTTAATTAATTTTTTTTAAAATTTAAATTTAATGCAGAAACGTTAAATTTTAAAAAAAATTTTTTTAACTAAAAAAATGGACCTTTATTTTAATAATAATAAAGGACCTTTAGTGGACCTTTTTTAAAAAATTTATTTGTATGTGGTGCCAAGAATCGAACCCAGTGCCTCGCACATGCCAGGCAAGCACTCTGCCACTGAGCCACCGCCCCAGCCCGTCAGAGGCATTAAATTATTTGCCCAACATTATATAATTTGTTGAAAAGCAAGTCATCAATTGTGTGTCTATAGTAATCAAGAATATCCTAAGCTATCCAAAAAAATTGCAAATTTGTGTATTAAATTATTGCCAAAATTTATGTTTATTTAAATACCTAAGTTAATACATTCAGCAGTATAAAGAAAGCATCAAAGTCATAGCTCATGTGTTGCAGTTCCACAAAGATTAAGATCCCTAGAGTTTACATGGTGAAAAAATTCCTGTCACTGAAAGTGCAGTCAAGTTATACATACTTTTTGGAAAGAAAATAGTAAAATTCAATGCTAAATAATGAAAACATTTCACTTCAACTTCCCCCTCATTCAACTGTAATTTTATGTGGAAATGTCATTTTCTTTTAATAATAAGCCAGATAAATATGGAGGTATCATGTAACATACATCTATTGCTCAAACATTTCATATGCATAACTCCTCCCCCTCTTAAAAAGAATAGAGAAAAGTGATTGTAACACTGTAGCCCTGTAACTTTGGTTTAAATCTAGTGTGACTTCCCAAATACCCCATTCAAGAAAGGGCAGGGTTTTTTTTTGTTACTGAGGACCATTTGCTGTTCTTTCTGTTGAATTCCATCTACCTAATCCTAATCTTTTTTTTTTTCTCAGAATGTTTTGAAGTGTAGATTTGTTTGTATATTTCCTTTGCTTACATTATTTTGTTTTGTCTTTTCTTGTTTTTTAATCTTTTGCGAAAGATAATATAAAAGTGCTTGTCAGTAATTTGTAGTAAAACACACTGAGCATGGTATCTGACTCTCAGCATCTATTGAGGGTATCTATTGGTTTAGATATACAAGATTTATGTGTACCTTTATATATATAAGTACTAGATACATACATTTTATATATATAATGTATATATTTAATAATATATTCATGTTATTCAATAATATATAACATTATTTTATATGTTTTATATATATATATAAAATACCCAGTGATCCTGGAAAATGTTCATCAAATATGAGAAATATACTAGTTGTATGTCTCTATGCAGACATACATAATGTTAGTAATTTAAACCAAATTGTTTTTTTCTTTAATTTTTTTTTAGTTGTAGATGGACATGATACCTTTATTTTATTTATTTTTATGTGGTGCTGAGGATCGAACCCAGTGCCTCACACATGCAAGATGAGCACTCTACCACTGAGTCACAACCCTAGCCCCCAAATTGTTTTTGTGGTGCTCTGTTAACCAAACTTTGTGTTGGTCTAATTACTTTTATTTTATTTTTTGTTTTTTGTTTTTTGTTCATTTGTTTTGTTTTGAAGGGAACTCACTAGGTTGCCCAGGCTGGCCTCTAATTTCTGGGGTTAACTGAGCTTCATGCTCAGTTTCCCAAGTAGCTGGGAATATAAGCACGCACCACTATGGCCTGCTACGGGAGCACTTTTTTGATGGTGGTAGAGATTGAACCGAGGACCTGGAGCATGATAAGCACAGAGTCTACCACTAAGCTAAACCTTCACCCATTACTGATTTCTAAACTGCCAATCCATATTTTATGTGGAGAAAATGACACAGATTAGCAAAGGGTCAAACATTCTTTTGTAATTTTTTCATATGCTGCACTCCAAAACATGGGTCTTGAATTTTTTATGTTACAAACACAAGGATTTTTTTTGCTAAATCTTGGATTTGTTTTTCAAGCACTCATTTCACTGCTCTTCCTTTTATTCTCTTCTGTCTAGTCACACTCTGTATTTTGATATGTTTAACTCAGTTGTGTATTGGTTTGAATAGTCATCATCTGAGTTCTGGTGCCTTCAGAGGATTTTCTTTCTTGAATTTTTTCTTTGCTCATTGTGATAAGAAACTGCGGAATTGCCAGCTAGCCTGTTGTTCTCTGCAGAAGGAAACTTTTACCTTGATATATTGCTCTAGTATCACAGACTACTTTCTCCTTAGCTCTTTACTGTCTTTCTCTTTAGACCTCTGGTTTTTCAGAGACAACAAATATTTCAGAATTCCATTATTTTCTTTTTTGTTTTCATTCTTCCTTTTTTGGTAATTTCATTAGGATATAATTAATTTATATTTTTATTGGTGCATTATAGTTACACATGATAGTGGGATTCATTGCTGTATATTCATATACACACAGCATAACAGTATAATTTGATCAGTATCATTTCCCAATATTTCCTCATTCTTTCCCTTCATCTCTCTTAATATAATTTCAAACAGAGAAAAATTGCAAGGAACACTTATGTCTTATCCAGATTAATTTACCAATTATTTACATTTTGCCTTATATGACTTGATTAGGTACTGAGGATTGAACCAAGGGATTCTTTGACACATCCCCAGCCCTTTTTTTTTTTTTATTAGTCTCCCAGCCCTTTTAATATTTTATTTTGAGACAGGGTCTCACTGAGTTGCTGAGGCTAGCCTCAACCTTGGATTCCTCCTGCCTCAGCCTTACTAGTCACTGGGGTTACAGGTGTGTGTCACTGCCCAGCAATCATTCTCTTTTTTATTTTTAATTAACACATTATTGTTTACATTTCTGAGATATTATGTGATGTTTTGATATGTATTCTTTTCCCCGTTTCCACACACACTTACAGGTACATGCATGCATGCAGGTAGATAAGCACATTTTTTTTTCAAAACCATTGGAGAATAAATTGGAAACACTTCTGTGTATTTTTAAAGGACAGCTCTCTTATACAACCATAGTAAACTTACCAAAAGCAGGAAATTTGAATATTGTTACATTATGTTACTCCAATCTGTAGTCCATTTCTGGTTTTTTCAGTTGATTGTATTTTACAGCTATTTCTCCCCCTTCCAGACCCAGTCTAGAGTATGCAGGGAATTTAGTTGTCCCATCTCTAGTCTCTTTCAGTCTCTTCAGCCTTTACTTACTTTAATATTTAAATGGTACAAGCCAATTGTTTTGTAGAATATCCTTCAGTGTTTGTTTGGATGGTTTTTGTCTGATGTTTCATGGTGAGCAGAGTCAATATTTTTGGCAGGATTATCTCAGAAGGATGTAGTGGTTTTCTGGTGCATCGTGTCACAAAGTCATTTTGGTCATTTTGCCGCAAAATGAGTGATTTTAACTTTTCATCACTTGGTTAAAGTGATTGGGTTTCTGTTGTTTACTGACTTAAGACTGCTCCTGATTAATTAGGCCTTAATGTATTTTGTGTTCTTTGTGTAGCTCGAGACGCTGCAGTGCAAAAGATTGAGACTATTATCAAGGAGCAGTTTGCTCTTGAAATGAAGAATAAGGAACATGAAATTGAAGTCATTGACCAGGTATAATGATGATAAATTTTTTAAAAAATCACAAAAGCTATGGAAAAAAGTCTATAGGATGAATTGGGGAAAAATCTGTATTGAGATAGAATCACAGTTTGCCTTTGATATTTTTTTGAAAAATATTTTTCTTGTTTTGGGGAAAATACTATTTTTTTAAAAATGAAATTGCAGAAAAGATAAATAAAAATATAATGCCTGAAATTTCATCCCCAAAGATAATCCCTCTTTGTTCTTGTATTCAGTGTCTTTGTGACATTTCTCAATGAATATACTCATAAATATGTATTTAAATATATCTGCATACCTTGCATTTGAGGGGGGTGTCATTCTTTAAATCTTTGCCAATCTGACAGGTGAGAAATGTCACCTTTATGTATTTTTCTTTGATTATTAGGAAAATCAAGCTCTTTTGTCATTTGCATTTCTTATTTTGTGTATTATGTTTTCTCTTATAATTGCCATACTTTAAAGTAATGAGTTAACACTTGTTTTTAGCGACTGATTGAAGCAAGAAGGATGATGGATAAACTTCGTGCCTGCATTGTAGCAAACTATTATGCTTCTGCAGGTCTCCTAAAAGTTTCTGAGGTAAGTATTTATTGTATTCAGTTATTTTCCAGCCACTGTAGTTGTCTTTTAGGATCTGAGACTTTGTCTCAGATGTCAAATCTTTTAGGATCTGAGACTTTTTGGGGAAACACATGGACTTTAGCAGTCGTTGTGTTCAACTACAGTCCTTTAGTCATCGCTGTTTGCATTGTTAGTAATCCTGAGTGGCTTCTCCTTTTCACTTAATCTTTTTCCTGATAATTGTTAGCATTATACTATGCTTTGACATCCAAAGATGTGCTAGTTCTTCCTCATTTGATTATGTTTTGCTTTGGAGCAAATTATAGACTGAATTTTTTTCTGAACTTTTACTCTAATGATGGCAGTTTTTAGTTTCAGAAGATTTACCATATTCAGCAAACTCTGTCATCCCCCCCACCCCCCGACTTTTTTATGCCAATTGCAGACATATAGAGGGGAAAATAAGCACCTATTTATACACCATTTGGATTCAGCAATTTTAATATTTATGCATATTTGCTCCGTCTTATTTTTCTCTAAATTTGAAAGTAAGTTCCAGGTATCATAGTGTTTCACACCTAAATACTTAAGCTAGCTTGCTTTCTTTTCTTTTTTCTTTTCTTTTCTTTTCTTTTCTTTTCTTTGTCTCTTACTCTCTCTCTTTCTCTGTCTCTGTCTCTCTCTCTCTCTCTCTCTCTCCCTCTCTCTCCCTCCCCCTCCCTCCCTCCCTCTCTCCCTCCCTCCTTCCCTTCCTTTCTTCCTGGGATTGAACCCAGGTACATAAAACCACCGAGCCACATTTCCAGCCCTTTTTACTTTATTTTGAGACAGGGTCTCACTAAGTTGCTAACACTGCCTTTGAACTTGTGATCCTTATGACTTGGCCTCCTGAGCTGCTGGGATTACAGGTGTGTGCCAGTACACCTGGCTTGAAGCATTTATTTCTTGAAAGATAACTCTTTCTTTATCAATGTGATAGCCAAGCATATGATTCCCTAATATTATCTGATAACTAATCCAATTTCAGATTTCTTCAGATGTCCTCAAAACCTCTTAAGCTGGATTTTTTAGACTAGCCTTCATCAAGGTTTACTGGCTACCTTTGGTTCCTTCTAGAACAATTGTACTGTTTTCCTCCCAAGATAATTGATATTTTGAAGAGAACAGGCCACTTATTTTATAGAGTTTTCTGTATTTTGAATTTTATCCCTCCGGTGGGTTTCTTTATTCCCTTTATCTTCCTATAAGTGGCAGTCAAGTCTAAAGGTACAGTTATATACAGGTTAAATATTTTGGCAAGAATAACTTATAAGTGATGCTGTATGTGTTTAGGAGCAAAATATCAGAGTTTCAGTCTGATTACTGATTAATGTGATAATCCCTCAGTTGCTCCAGTTATAAAGAAAAGTCTTTTTCTTTCTTTCTTTTTTTTGGTGGCCGTGCTGGGGGTCCAACCCAGGACCTCATATGTGCTAAGCACACACTCTACCACTCAACTACACCCCACTATCTAGCTCTTTTATTCTAGTAATCTGTCCGAATTTGGGCATAAGGAATAGGACTGATTTAAAATAGAAATATTTCTTGTTCTTTAATAAAACTAAATTTTATTAATTTCAGCATGACTTTTGTGGTGGTTTGTTTTGTTTTGAAATGGAGTCTCGCTGTGTTGCCCAGGCCAGGCTTAAACTTGAGATCCTGCAGCCTCAACCTGAAGAGTTGGGATTACAGTCATAAGCCACCATGCTGGCTGGTGTTTATTCTTTTTTAAATTTCTTTTTTTAAAATTTTGTCTTTTAGAATTAGTCTCAGGTAATTCTCTTCTTGTACGTTACTGGCTCCATTGGAATGAGGAGGGCTAGACTCTAGGGTGACAGTGGGAGGTCTATTTCATGTTTAGGCTTTTGTGCTTGGTATTGGTGCTGCCCCTGATGTTATCTTACAGAAACTAGAACATTATTTGAGTTTAATCCTACATAGTAGATAGGTTTCATTTATTGCTGGAGTCTCCGTAATGTACATTAGAATCTATATTCATTTTCTAGGGCTCCCATAACGAATTACCACAGCTTGGTGGCTTAAAACAATAGGGATTTATACCTCACAGTTATGGAGGCTGATGGTCCAAAATCAAAGTGTCAACAGAGCAGTGTTCCCTCTCAACGTTCCAGAGAAGAATCTTTCCTTGTTTCTTCCTCATTTCTGATGGTTGCTCTCAGTCCTTGGCGTCTCTTGGCTTGCAGCTGTGCTGCTTCAGTTTTTGCCTGTAACTTTGCTTGGACATTTTCCATCTATGTATGGCTCCTCTGAATCTGTGTGTCTGAGTTTCCCTCTTCATTTAAGGATTTAGTCTTGGATTAGAGTTTACCCCAGTGTAGCGTGACTTCATTTTAACTTTATTACATCTGTAAGGACCCTTACCCGCCTTTTTTTGTACTGGGAATTGGACCCAGGGCCTCACACATGTTAAGCCTCTTAGCACCATAGCACTGAGTGTATTTCTGAATGAAGTCACATTCACAGATTCCAGGTGGACATGGTCTAGAAATTCATGGGTTTTATGCAGTTATGTTCTGATTAGGATTTGTTCAAAATTATTTGGGTACACTTTTGTCTGTTATGATCAGCCATTTAATTTTTTTAGTGAGTGGTAACAAAACACATTCTTAGCTCTGACAAACCTTTATTACCAAGATTCAGTGACTTTGTTGTTTGGACTTAGAAACACTCTCTGGCTCATTTCCTACCACCAAAGTAATTATTTTAATAACAGGTTCTTTTTTAAAATTAATAATACATTTTAAAAGTTGGGCTTCTTAGGAACATAATTACAGTGTATGACATTATGATGGAACATACCATTTTGTATGCAGGTAACTAAGAGAAATGCGCTATAGACTGAGGGTGAACTTTATCAATTAGCATTAATCATTTTAAAACATTTAAAATTACATTTACTCCTATGTGGGTGTAATTTTTTTTTTTTTAATTTTTTGTTGTTGTTATAGATGGACACAGTGCCTTTATTTATTTTTATGTGGTGCTGAGGATTGAACCCAGTGCCTCACATGTGCTAGGTAAGCACTCCACCACTGAGCTACAACCCCAGCCCTGTGGGTGTAATTTTTACACCACTTTTTTGTTTGTTTGTTTGTTTTGGTACTGGAGATTGAATTCAGGGGCACTGGACCACTGAGCCACATCCCCAGCCCTGTTTTGTGGTTTATGTAGAGATGGGGTCTCACTGAGTTGCTTAGTGCCTCACTCTTGCTGAGGCTGTCTGAACTCCCAATTCTCCTGTCTCAGCCTCCCTAAGTGCTGGGATTATAGGCTTGCACCACTGCGCCTGGCTCACCATATGCTTTTTTAATTTTAAAATTTCTTTTAGGGATATTTTATTTAGAATCTTTGATGTGTCTGTGTAAAGTTATATGCCCTTTATTGCTGCTTATCTATTTATTTATTTTTTTGCTGTGTGGGGCAGTTGAACCCAGGGCCTCATATATGCCAGGCAAATGTTCTTCTACTGAGCCACGTCTCTAGTCTGAGAACTCTTTTAAAGTCAAATCTTATATTTTGTGTGTTATTATGTACCTTTATTTCTCCTTGGAGAAGATATTCTAAATAAGATAATGTGTCTTTAGAAGACCTTCTATCTTTAGCTTTTAGTGTTGCAACCTTTGCATAGTAGCTGCTCTAGTTTTTGTTCTTTTTAAAAAAAAATTTTTTTAATTGTAGATAGACACAATATCTTTATTTTATTTATTTATTTTTATGTGGTGCTAAGGATTGAACTCAGTGCCTCACATATGTGGGGCAAGTGTTCTACCACTGAGCTACAATCCCAGCCTCAGGTTTTTGTTCTTTTGATGCAGACTTTGTTGAGGAGTTTGGACTTAGTTTTATAAGTAGAGATTTTGAAGAATTTTAAACATAATCTTGTCATAGCTAAGAGATTTGAAGGGATCACACTTTTTTTCTTTCAGTGGATTAGATTAAAAGTTTGCTTGTTGTCATTCTTTTCTAGGGATCAAAGACTTGTGATCCAATGGTCTTTAATCATCCTGCTATCAAGAAATTTTTGGAATCACCATCCAGGTCATCATCTCCTACCAATCAGAGATCAGAAACGCCATCAGCTAATCATTCAGAAAGTGATTCTTTGTCTCAACACAATGACTTCTCATCTGACAAAGACAATAACAGCAATATGGACATGGAAGAAAGGCTTTCAAACAACATGGAGCAGAGATCAAGCCGAAATACTGGAAGGGTAGAGTTGGATGGATGGGAGGGAGCTAGAGCATAGGGAACTAGTATTTATTAATAAACTATGCACATATTATCCCATTTAACTTCTACAGATACTCCAGGAAATAACCTGTTTTCCTCTTAAAGTAGGATAACTGAGCCTTGATGAGGTTGAACTTGTATTTGCCCAAAAGTATCAGAACTGAGAATTAAACCTATGTCTTTTTTTTTTTTTTTGGTACTGGGGATTGAATTCAGGGACAGTCAACACTGAGCCACATCCTCAGCCCTATTTTGTGTTTTATGTAGAGACAGGGTCTTACTGTGTTGCTTAGTGCCTCGCCATTGCTGAGGCTGGCTTTGCACTCACGATTCTCCTGTCTCAGCCTCCCAAAGTGCTGGGATTACAGACATGCGCCACCTTGCACGGGTTAAACCTGTGTCTTTTTAATTTTAGAGATTAGGAATCTAGGGTGTTGCACAATTGATGGATGTCATTCATGTAGATATGAAAGAAACCTTTACAAGTTGGTGGTTCAGTGACCTTGCCAAAGTCCACTGTTGTGTTTAAACCTCTCAAGTGACTCTTCAAGCACTTTCCTCTATGAGGTTTTATGTTCAAAGATGCTGTACTAGCTGGAGGAAATTTGACAATTAGTAAATAGATTTGAAAGCTATTTATTAATATTTGATCCTGCCAACTTGTATGAATTCCCAACTCAAGATACTCTAAATTTGGTATAATATTTGGCTGTAGAGTTGTTATTGGTTTAGACCAGTGGTTTTTCTCAGCCAGGTGTCCTGTGATAGAGGAAATTTCAAGTAGCTTTCTTTCTTTCTGTTTTTTTGGTCCTGAGGATTGAACCCAGGGGTATTTAAACACTAAGGCACATCCCCAGCCCTTTTTTATATTTGATTTAGAGATAGGATCTTGCTGAGTTACTGAGGCTGGCTTTGACCTCACAATCCTCTTGCCTTAGCCTCCCTAGCCACTGGATTATAGGCATACGTCTCCAAGTTGCTTTCTATAGTTAAGACATCAAATATTTGATTGATTGATTTTCAAGTACTGGGGATTAAACCCAGGCGCATTTGACCAGTGAGCTGTATCCTTAGTATTTTTTGTTTGTTTGGTTTTTGTTATTTGAGACAGGACCTCACTAAGTTTCCCAGGCTAACCTTGAACTTGAGATCCTTCTGCCTCAGCCTCCCAAGTAGCTGATTATAGGCATATGCCACTGTACCTATTCTATTTCTTTCTTTCTTTTTTAAGAATAAGAATTTAGGGGCTGGGGTTGTGGCTAAGTGGTAGAGCACTTGCCTAGCATGTGTGAGGCACTGGGTTCGATTTTCAGCACCACATATAAATAAATAATATAAAGGTCCATTGACAACTAAAAAATATTTTTAAAAAATAAGAATTTAGGTCATATTAGTCTTAATTTAGAAACTTAACATCTTTTATATAATGTGATTTATATATAACATAACATATATTTTTATAGATATACATTTATATGTGTTCATATATAACATTTAGTACTTATGAATCAGATGCTTTTGTAAGAACTATACAAAACAATTATAAAGTGGTACTATTAACATACTTTGAGAAAAGTGGAACAGAGACAGTAATTACCCAAGATTACACATTAATGCCTGGAAGGACCAGAATTTGAACTCTGACTTTCTGTCACTGTAGTCCCAACTTTTAATTGATCATTGTATTTGTATTATTTCTCATTGAAAATTTTTTAATACGACAGAAGATTAAAAAGAAAGTAATTTTTTCCATTGCCATTTTCCAGAGATAACCACTGTATAATAGTTTCTTATGTATCCTTCCACATCTTCTTTGCATATATAAAGTAGATGTATGTGAATATTAAAAACACATGGAAGTATAGTATACAAACGCTTAGGATAAGTTAGTGCAATATTTATAATTACTTTTTCATATTTTGAAAGATGCCATAAAGCCATAGAATTTTATAATTAGAAAGAAAATGTTTGAGCTACTCTATTCATACTTTTTGATTTTGTGGGTTTTGTCCTGTTATAAATTGTTCAAAATGAAAATGAATGTTGATTATGATTATTTTCAGGACACTTCTGGTGTTACTGGCTCTCATAAAACAGAACAGCGGAATACTGATCTCACAGGAGATGAGACTTCACGACTCTTTGTAAAGAAAACAATAGTAGTGGGCAACGTGTCCAAGTGAGTACTAGTTGATTTTTCTCATTTTTGGTCGTCATATATATTAATACTTTGGCACTAATACTCCATTACTGTAATAGTACAGTAGGATTAAGCCTCAGGGATTCTTTTTTCCAAGCTCTTAGTTATTTCAAAAATTTACCATTGTCCAAAAACACTCTTAGGGTAATCTTGCTCATTAGTAAGCATCGTCATATTTGACTCTAGGCCTCCTGTGTGTCAGTTGGATGTTGTTTTTTCTATGTACTGCCTCTCCTTACAGTGCCATCTGTCTTGTACCATATCCTCTAATACCCAGAGATGATAAGCAAGAAGACATTCTCTCCAAAAAGTCACTAGAGAAGAGGCAGTATATAGCAAGCCCTTGAACTTTGGTGTGAAGTTTGTAAAAGATGCACATTGGGAGGTATTTGAAAGCCATTGGGAATGGTTGATTCTCAGGCACTGCCTTCAACTCTAACCTTCAAATCTGCATTTTTTTCTCTACATTTACAATCTTAGCATTTGCCATTTATTTGTGATTGGCACTACTGAAGCTGAAACCAGATTCTACTTCCTTGGGAACACATTTACTATTTTTTTACTTTCTTTTTTAAATGGAAAGATTTATGTGTGATAAGTTTCTTGGGCTTTTTTCTTCTTCCTCTTCTTCAAAACCTGACTTAAGGTCTTAGTGACTCTGTTAGCAAGCCAAAGAGGTTTGAATCCTGTAGGTAATTGAGGCATGAGAATCAAAGTAGATAAAGCCTCATTTTTAGTCATCCAGATACACGAATACTTTGGCATAAATACTCTTATCCTAGTGCTACAGCAGGAAGAAGACTTAGGGAATGGTTTTCTTAAACTCTTAATCATTTCAAAAGTAAATCAGATGGGGCTGGAGTTGTGGCTTAGTAGTAGAGCAGTTGCCTAGCATATGTGAGGCACTGGTTTTGATTCTCAGCACTGCATATAAATAAATGAATAAAATAAATGTTCATCAACATCTAGAAAATATTTTTTAAAAAATGTAAACCAGAGACTTGAGATTTTGCCTTAATATGTCTGTCAATCTTTGGTTTATAATAAAATTATACTTGGTAAACATTTCTAAGACAGGAGGTCTTACATAAATATATTTAGTCAAGTGTGTAAGTATGTGTAAGTTTTGAGGAACTTTTGACTTCTAACCTAGTTCTGTCCTTGGGCACCTTAGCTAATTCCTAAAAGTGTTGTGTTTGCCCAAACTGAAACATTTTTTAAGGTGTAACAAAAGATTGCAGAGCAAGTCTCAAAGTCAGAGTTAGTAAAACCAGACGGGGAGTTCACAAGAAAGGGAAAATTATAGGATAATCACACTCACAGTTGTAAAAATAATTAACATACTAAATTGAATAACTGTGTAGAAATGATAATACTTTATGTCCAAGAAACAGAAATTTGAGTCAACATTAGAAAATTGATAGGTATAATTAACTACATTAGCAGATTAAAGTAGGAAAAACAATTACCTCAAAGGATTCAGAAACAACATTTGACAAAACTCAACATCTACTTAGGATGTTGCCACTTGGCAAACTGGGAATGTAGTTAACTCCGATAAAGTATGTCTTATGTACATCAGAGCCGGGCGTGGTGGCGCAAGCCTGTAATCCCAGCACTTTGGGAGGCTGAGACAGGAGAATCAGAACTTCAAAGCCAGCCTCAGCAACAGTGAGGCACTAAGCAACTCAGTGAGACCCTTTCTCTGCATAAAACACAAAATAGGGCTGGGGATGTGGCTCAGTGGTCGAGTGCCCCTGAGTTCAATCTCCAAAAAAAAAAAAAAAGAAGTACGTCAGAATATACGACTTAGTGGTGAACTGTTAAAAGCTTTTCCTATAGGATCAGGAATAAAACAAGATGCCTGGTATTACTGTTGTTATTCAACATAGCACTTGGAGATAGTAAATAATGTAATCAGATTAAAAAAAGAAAAGCATAAGACTAGAAAGGAAGAAACCAAATGTTACTAACATTTGTTGATGGGATTAATAAATGATATGATTCACAGAAAAAATCTAAAACATGGATTTTTGATAATCTAGGATTAAGGAGAGTTTAGCAAGGACAGTGATTATGGTGTTAATATACAGAAGACAGTTTCTTTGTGACAGCTATGCACTGAGAAAACATTTAAAAAGATGTTTATTTTATCAATAAAAATGTAACATACTTAAAAGACAAGCTAACCCTTCATGAAGATATAAAAACTTTTTGACATGAAGAACTAACTAATTAGTCCATGATAAGAAAGCTCAGTATTATAAAGATGTTATTTCTCTCCAGATTGATCTGTAGATATTTCAATTAAATTCTCAATAAGGTTCATGAAATTCACAGGTTAGTTCTTATACATGGAAAAGCAAAGTGCCAAGACTGGACAAGAATTCTGAAGAATTGTTAGACAGGTTGGCCCCCTGCATTACTTAGGATAACATAGAAGGCCATGTCCACATTTTCCTCCAGAATATAAGAAGGAGAGCTCAGTACATTGAAATGAAAATAGGGCCCATAAAGGGGAGGGCTTCAGATGCTAGTTTTACTATGATCAAGAGTTGGAGGATTGCAAATTTGAGGCCAGCCTCAGCAACTTAGTAAGACCCTATCTCAAAATAAAAAGGGTTAGGGATATAGCACCCCTTGGTTCAACCCCCAGCATAAGAAAGACAGAGTGGCTTGTTTGAGCTTTCAGAGATAGGAAATGAACCTTGGCAGCAGTGATTGACTTCAAGGTCCTGAAGTTCTGGCACCCTGAAATCTAAGTCAAAACCCCAAAGATGAGACTCCCTAGCCCAGGAATAAATATGCCAGTTTATTTTCACTTCAGGTACTCACTTGATAGGAAAAACAATTTTTATTTATTTTTAAATCTCAGACTCCTAATCAGAAAACAAAACAAACTTTTTAAGGGAGTGACTCTTAGACCAAAGAAATGTTTTAGAAAGAAAAAATAAAATAACTCACTACAAAGACTCTGACTAGGTGAAGTAGCTGGTAAATATTGCTGGAACATTAATCTTGTTTTAAAAAAAAGTTAATTGTTTTGTTAGGTCTTTGAAGGAAAGAAAAATTCAGATTTTTTTTTCTTCTCTAGGTATATACCTCCAGATAAAAGGGAAGAAAATGACCAGTCAACTCATAAGTGGATGGTATATGTCCGAGGGTCTCGTAGAGAACCGAGCATTAATCATTTTGTAAAGAAAGTTTGGTTCTTCCTTCATCCCAGCTACAAACCAAATGACCTTGTGGAAGTTAGGTGAGCATATTTAAATTCTTTTGCCTAAGAACAGATGTATTGAAGTGCAGTTAATATGATTTAACTTTAGAACATTCCCTGGAAATTCTTGTATTATTGGTGATGTACTCAGAGTTGGCTCTTAGTCACTATGTGGTTTTAGCTGTGGTTTCTTTCCTTTTGCAGATTACTGTCTCACTGAACAGGCATGGTCACTGCATATCAGATTGTTACTATACTAATTATATTTAATTGCTCTCCTCTGAAAACAGCTATATTTGTTTGTATGGATACAGATGTATATAAAATGTTACTAATTTTTTAAATGTATAATAGAAGTAAAAACAGGATTCTGATGTTACACAAAAATTTAATGTTGAAATGATTCCACCCTCTCAAAAACAATCCCTAATGATACTTTTCCTGTGCTTATACCAGTATAGTTGTTTGTTGTTCCCTCACAAAGATGGAATGATAATGTGTGTACTATTGTGAAATCGCTCTTGTCATTTAGATGTACTCTTCCATCTCTATATGATGATTCATACCACATACACCTTCACTGAATGCACTGTGGAAGTGGTAGTGGCTTATTATCAGTGAAATTTCCTGTACCTTCTGCTCTGACCAGAATATTCCTTTTACTCCCAATTCCTAAACAAAACATAGCTCTCTTGAGAACTCTTTTAAGTGGTGGCTGTTCTTTTTCTCTCATGCACATTGTACTGTTAGGTCTGGAAATGGGATTGGTGTCTCCCTTGTCATATTTATGATTCCCAGATCGCCTTTCCCCTTTCTACCTAAAAAAACCCTTACTTCCACTGTAGAGCCATGTGATTTGCTTCTCCTCCCTCATTGCAGTCATCTACTAACTTCCCACTGCAGTTATCTACTATTTTCCTCTATCAAAATAATTTTAGCATATGGTTTATTGATTTTTTTCTTTATATCAGTTGTACTCTTGCTATTATTAACTTGTGTCCTAGATTTAATTATAATTCTGTGTTCTTTTCAGGACTTCAAAGTTGTTTCTTTTGTCTAGTGTTGAAATTATTTTGATGAATATGAAAGGGTTCTGCATTTGTCTTGAAACTTGGGGTTAATCTTACTTTTGGGTCAGAGTACTAATGTGTTTCTCATGCATGCTGTGTCTCCTCATCCCAGCACATTATGTAGGAAGAACGTGGAAAGATCGTGTTCCTATAGAAGCATCTTTTTCATTTGGTTCAATTGTCATGACCACCTTTAGACAGCTTCCTAAAAATTGTGCATGTTAACTTTGCTTTTAGGCACAAGACAGTTGCTAAATGTATGCTAAACTCAGGGCCTTTTGGCAGATTGCAGAGATGAAGACCACATGGTCCCTGCCTTGGAGAAATTGAGCATAGTACTCCTGCCCTTGGTGCATGTGAGACTAGAGTGGATCAGGCCCCTACAGCAGATTTTAGTGATGGTCTTTAGAATGTTTGTGTCTGTTTTATGTAGGTTGAATGTAGAAACTCTCTAGAGTAGCACTGTTCAATAGAATATTATAAGCCACATATATAACTAGATTTTCTAAAAACCAGAAAGTAAAAACAAATTACTTCGCATGGTAATGCAGTTTTAGGCTGCTTTATTAGAAGTCAGGTACACTTGCTGTGCGCTACACCAGTCTGAAAGAGCTAGCTATACTGTTGTCCATCTGGAGGAGAATGGTCTGGGCAGTGAAGAGTTCTGTCACCAAGGAACCTGGACTACCACAGTGGTGAAAACATGATTCCTACAACCTATTGCTTGAGTGTGAATCCTGGTTCTAGTACTTATTTGCTGTGTGACCTAGGCAAGTTAGTTATGCACCCTCACTGTGTCTCAGAGGAGATGGCTTTAGTGTGGTCGTAAAGATTAGGTAAGTTAGTAGATGCAAAGGACTTAGAATAGTGTGGATCAAGGAAACACTGAATATTTGCTGCTGCTGTTCTAAGGAACAGAGGTGGTCATCCTGAAGAAAAAATATTGATGGGGATATTTTAATTCTTTTGAAAGTCTTCTGTGTGAAAGAAAAATTTATTCTTTCTGATTCCAAGTGGCATATCTAGAATTATCATACAGCAGGTAGAGCAAATGTTTTTATGATAGCTGTTCTGAAACGTAACAAGGAATTTGGTAAGTGGTAAATTCTGGGGCACTGGGAGTAATCCTGAAAGACTAGATGATCATTTGACATTGAGCAAGGAATTGTACTCTATTCTGTTTCCAGTAGACCCTTTCTTCTTTTTCTTTCTTTTTTTCCTCCCACCTGTATTAGGAATCTAGAAATATATAATTCTGTTCAGGGGATGCAGTTGTTTCTTGTATGAAATAGCATATTTTTTTAAATTATAGAATTTCCATAATAATGTTTTCTTTGTTGGTAGTTCGGAGATTCCTTTTTTGCTTCCAAAAATATGATTATGGAGGAATTTCCTGTTAAAAACCATTGTTCCTTTTTCCTGACTTGTGCTATTTGTCTGTCTTTCCTGACCACAGTCCTTCTTGTCTGTTCACTGAAGGTTAGCCTGCATACATAAATTAAGAACATACCTGATCTCCATTGTGAGAGCAATTGACTGTGCAAACAGTATAATTGAGACATATTGCAAAATGAATTTAGACTACCCTCTCAACTTTACTGTAATTTAAATTACCAAATTTACCATTCATAAAATTTCTAGTGATGATTATTCTTTTTTTTAATTTTTTTTAAATTTTTTAGTTATATATGGACACAGTGCCTTTATTGTGTTTGTTTATTTTTATGTGGTGCTGAGGATCGAACCCAGTGCCTCACACATGGGAGGCAAGCGCTCTGCCACTGAGCCACACCCTCAGCCCGTGATGATTATTCTTAAGTGCACCATGCCTCTAGGCCTCACTGTACCTTTGGCCTTGGATGCCTTTCCATGCTCTCTCAAGACTACTTTCTCATTTACCCCAAGCCTGTTCCTCTGCCATCATCCTGGCTATTTCTGTTACCTTGTCTTGTGTTCGCCTCACTTCTTCCATCCAGGGCATGGTACTTTGCTTTTACTTTTTTCTTTTATTTTTATACAATTTTTAACTCTTTTGCTTTCTTTTCTCTCAGTTTTATAACATGGGCATTGCTTTGTCCACTTTCTAGACTGCTGCTCAGATTTCTCCTGTTTTTGAAGGTCTTTAATGTGAAGGAAAAATTTATTCTTAGTGATTCCAAATGGCATATCTAGAATATACCATTCTGGTAGCTCCTGGCTTTGTGCTTGTTAATTCAGATCTGTTAAGAATCCTCTTAGGGTTTTTTGTTGTTGTTTTTGATTTCTGAATCTTTTTTAAAAATTAATTTTATTCTATTTAGGTTTACATGATAGCAGAGTGCATTTTGATTCATTGTACACAGATGGAGCACAACTTTTCATTTCTCTGGTTGTATGTGATGTAAAATCACAGCATACATGCAGTCATACATAAAGCTAGGGCTATGATGTCCATCATAGTCCACCATCTTTACTGTCCCCTGTCCCCTCCCCGCTTCCGCTTCTGTGACCAGAGTTCCTCCATTCTTCCTGTGTCTTCCCCCACATTATGGATCAGCATCCACTTATCAAAGAGAACATTTGGCATTTCGTGTTCTGAGATTGGCTTACTTCACTTAGCATGATATTCTCCAACTCCATCCATTTACCTGCAAATGTCATAATTTTGTTCTCTTTTATTGCTGAGTAATATTCCATTGTATATATATATACCACAGTTTCCTTATCCATTCATCTATTGAAGGCATCTAAGTTGGTTCCACAGTTTAGTTGTTGTGAATTGTGCTGCCATAAACATTGAAGTGGCTGCCTCACTGTAGTGTGCTATTTTTAGGTCTTCTGAGTATAGACCAAGGAGTGGGATAGCTGGGTCAAATGGTGGTTCCATTCCAAGTTTTCTAAGGAATCTCCAGACTGCTTTCCAGATTGGTTGTACCAAGTTGCAGTTCCACCAGCAATGTATGAGCGTGCCTTTTCCCCCACAACCTCGCCAACACTTACTGTTATTTGTATTCTTGATAATTGGCATTCTGACTGTCATGAGATGAAATCTTAGGGTAGTTTTGATTTGCATTTCTCTAATTGCTAGAGATGTTGAACATTTTTTCAAATGTCTGTTGTCCTTGGACTCTCCACTTCCAGAATTCCTGTCTCTTAGTTTTTTGAAAGCACATTCTACTGAAAGTGCCTTTTCCTCTGCAAGCTTAGCATTTTATCTCATTACAGTAATTCCAAGCCAGGGATTTATAAACATTTTCATTTTACAGGTATTCCTCTCTTTCCAATTAACTTAGCTGTATTGTTTTGAATACTTAAAGATCTCAATTAAATTTCTAAATTTTTTTTTTTTTTTTGGTACTGGGGATTGAACTCAGGGCACTCAACCACTAGCCACATCCCCAGACCTATTTTGTGTTTTATGTAGAGACAGGGTCTCACTGAGTTGCTTAGTGCCTTGCCGTTGCTGAGGCTGGCTTTGAACTCGCGATTCTCCTGTCTCAGCCTCCCAAAGTGCTGACATTATAAGGGTGTGCCACTGCGCCCAGCATCTTTTTTTGGCAGTGCTGAGGATTGAACCCACAGATTGTACATGCTATGCAAGCATTTTACCCCTAAGCTATATCCACCAGCCCTTCTTACATTTTATTTTGAGATAGGGTCTTGCTAAGTTGCTCAGGCTGTATTTGATTTTCTGATTCTCCTGCCTCAGCCTTCCAAGTAGTTGAGATTTTAGGCGTGTCCTGCAACTCCTGGCTAATTTCCATTTTTCCACCTTAACGGTTTACACTGACTATGAATTGTTCAGTCCAATTAATAGTCACACACATTCTCCTCTACTCACTAAAACCACAGCTACTGTATGGGGAAGATCAAGTCCTTTTAGCAGACAGTTTCAAATAAATTTTCACTTTCGGATTGAGCATTTTCATGATTTATTTTATTTTTGCCATTGAGGACCTGGGGTAGATTCTGCACAGACCTCACAGCCTATGCCTGTCATATGCCAGTCAAAGGTTCTGGCTTCGTAGCGTGACATTCCTCAATCACCTTAGGTCTTTCTATGAAAATAGCTTTGGATTAAGGTCTGAGCCTATTAACTCTAAGCATTCAATATGGAATATTTATTGTAGGTTTGAATTGAATTTTCATAACTTAGCATTTTAACAAAATTCAGCATGTTGCTTTAGCTTCAAATGAGGAAACATAAGTGATTCTCAGAAGGATGTGAATTTCTGATTTACTCATTATAAGAAAACTTCTCTCTAGGATGAGAGCATGAACATGGGTGAATGTATAAATATCTGCTTTTCTCTAGAGAGCCTCCTTTTCACCTGACCAGAAGAGGCTGGGGTGAGTTTCCTGTCAGAGTTCAAGTTCACTTTAAGGACAGCCAGAACAAGCGGATAGATATCATACATAATCTGAAGGTATTGTGACAAAGCATTGCTCCCCAGAGATGAATCCCCCCCCCATCAGCTATTTCATATGGTAGTGTTAGGCCTTCTGAGGGAGGTGGTCATGGACAGTGGAAGCAGGATAATCATTTGGGCCTGCTGCTGTGCTTACTGCTACAACACTTCTTTGTCCTCTGAAGGTTGGGGAGATGGCTGCTTTTCAGCACAATGTGTATTCTTTGAAAAGATGAACTAATTGTTCAGATAATGTGAAGACTGGAATTTTTATCAAATCTCACCGTTGATATGTTACTTGGGACTAAATAACTGAAATCTTTTTCTTTTAAATGTTAACTTTTGGGGGCTGGGATTGTAGCTCAGCGGTAGAGCACTTGCCTCGCATGCGTGTGGCCCTGGGTTCGATCCTCAGCACCACATACAAAGCAAGAAAATAAAGACATTGTGTTCATCTACAAATAAAAAAAAAATCTTTAAAAAAAATGTTAACTTTTGTATAAAATGAGACAAATAATGTGTTGCTTATTTATCTCATAAGGATTAAGAGAAGCAAACATTTTGGCAATTATAAAGTATTATACTGGGTTGCAATATCTAGTTTGTATGGTCAGAAATCCTTCACTGATATACCTACATGGTTTATTATGCAGCCATTATAAATTATATTTTATGAAGGGTTTTCTGTTTATAGGGAAAAACTACCATTATAGGGAGTGAAAGGCAAAGCATAAAATACTATGTATATAAAGTCAGACATGATCTTTAAAAGGTAGAAAAAAAAAAACAAAAAATACCAACTGTTGGAGTTATTGAAGTAATGAATTTGTGGGCAATTTCCCCTGTCCTTTTTTCTGTTTTCCTGTTTGTTTTAACACTTCCACAGTTTTATAGAATAAACATATTTAGCTTTTATAGTTGGAAGACAGATCATTTTTGTAAGGTAAAAAGCAACCCTTTTGTTATTTAATTTTCACATTCCTTCTCCAAAAGCCTAAGGCAGCCCCTTCCCCAGGCAGTTCCTCTCCTGAATATTCCACTGGGGAGAACAAAGCCTGGCCTCTCAGGTTACCTTTCCGGCCACATCAAAGAAGATCACCCCGCATATCTATGGCGCCAGTTTTGAACTGACCAATCCAAAGCTCGCCGTGTGGTTTGTAGCAGGCTCTACAAATTCCCTGCCTCACGTCCTTTCTGTCCCCCTTTTTTTCCACCTTCCTTCGCCTGGGCGCCCATCCCCTGAATAAAAGGATCTCCTGGCTGCATGAGGTGTCCGTGTTTGTCTGGCCGCCATCCTAACAGTTTTTAAATGCTCCCCTAGACACTCTTTTGTAGTATATAGTAGAAAATATCATCTGTTCATTTTCTATATGTGCAATATAATCCTAATTCTCCCAAAGCACCCCTATTTTGTGGCTTATCACATTGTTTTCATTAATGACTCCCAAAATTGAACTCAATAAAGCTGAGTACATTTATAGAATTCCTTTGTTTTGTGCTAAAGGTTTCTCTTCCTTAGTGTGATAGACAGTACTGCTTAATTTGACTTTAAGTTATTTTCTATAGATTATTGTAAGACTAGATTGCCTAATAACCTCAGAAAAGAACAGAAACCAACTAAAGAGCATGTAGGAACTTCATTCAAAAGGACAGAATACTGTCCTATTACTTAGAAGAAGGTCTAAAATAGTTCTGCTTTCTTTCAACTTATTTTAACCATTACTCTGGGCAACCATGACTCTGGGCAAAAAAAAGGAATTGTTTACATGGTTCTCACGTATTTTATTCTGTGTATCACCTACAATAAGTACCCTGTGGAAGATTATTTGAAGCACAGTAGTATAAAATGACAATAAAGTACTTCTTAACCAGTTTTTCTAGAAAATATATTTTTTACTATTTTTGTTGGATATTGACCTCGAAGCTTTAAACACCTATATTCTGGCCACATGATCTTTATTTTTACTGACGTTGTCATTTTCCCTGTTTTCTTTTTTTTTTTTCTGAGGGGGGGGCGAGCACTGGGGATTGAACTCAGGGCACTCGACCACTGAGCCACATCCCCAGCCCTATTTTGTGTTTTATGTAGAGACAGGGTCTCACTGAGTTGCTTAGTGCCTTGCTTTTGCTGAGGCTGGCTTTGAACTCATCATCCTGCCTCAACCTTCCGAGCCTCAGGGATTATAGACGTAGCCACCGCGTCTGGCATTTCCCCAGTTTTTTCTGTTAGTTCTTAGAATGAAAGATCTTTCATTCTTTCCTCTTTCTTCTAAATGTTTGTTCATTTGAAGACCGTTATTCTTTCTTAATAATCTTTCTTATATTCCCACTATTGCTGGTTTGCTGGCCTGTCTTTAGTTCATCTCTGTTCCCCTTGGTTCATTTTACACACTGTCATCACGTCAGTCTACTCAAAACAGCAGAACCATTATGCCATTCCTTTTTTGGAAAACAGTTGAATTCCTGCTTTTCAAATTCAGACTGCACTCCTACTGTTTAAGGTTCTTCCTGTTTTGATTCAACATACTTCCTCTTAATTATCTTGCATTAATCCTCTGCATGAGGTTCTCCAGTCGTGTCAGTCTGTTCCTATCATAGAAATGCCTTGGATCTTCTTCTTGTGTGCCTTTTTTCCCATCCTCTCCTCCTCCTCCTTGAGCACTTGTTTGAATTCTTTCCGTTCTTCAAGTTCGTGTGTAACAACTGACTATTTAAGCTCATGACGATCTCTGTATTCTGTTCTACAGAGTACATAATTATGTATATTTGATGCTGCATTGTATTCAATACTAAATATTCTTAAGTGTTAAGAGTTTGCAGAATATATAAAATTCCTGTATCCTGCATCCCTAACAGGTAGTCATTTAACCCTCTTTTCACTCATTACCATAGAGCACAGCACTTCCAAATAAATTTTTTTTTTTTTGGTACTGGGGATTGAACTCAGGGGTACTCGACCACTGAGCCACATCCCCAGCCCTATTTTGTGTTTTATGTAGAGACAGGGTCTCACTGAGTTGCTTAGCGCCTTTGCTGAGGCTGGCTTTGAACTCGCGATTCTCCTGTCTCAGCCTCCCTAAGTGCTGGGATTACAGGCTTGAGCCACCGCGCCCGGCTCCAAATAAATTTTTTATTTATTTAGTAAATAAAATTTTGGAAGATTTTTTCATAATTTACTTAAAACTGCTGTTTTTCTTGCAAAACAAAACAAAAAACCTTGATCTTACTGTTCTAGCTTGATTCTGAAATAATACTGTACAGCATTGTGGCTTATAAGAACCTAAAAATTTTGATGATAGCCTTTATGTCTCTCCATAAATCATTTTTTCTCTAGGAAAAACTTGTTTCTGTAACATTTCTTGTATGCTGTGTTTTCTAGTTCCTTTTACTGTTTTGGTAATAGTTCTGTTTTTATCAATGTCCCTCTTAACATCTGGTCCTAAGAATGACACATGTATTCAGATTATAGATAGACTGTTACTTTCATTTTCTGAAGGATAAGAAAATGAATGTCACCTAAAATTGCCCATACCTGTTTAGTAGTCCTACTCTTGGCTAAGGTTTAGATAATTAAAACTCCAGATCTCATCTGTGGAACCTATCTTAATCCATCCTGTGTTGCTTTTCTTCTTCTGAACATTAAAATCTCTTGACTGGCTAACTGAGTTGCCTTCCCTGTGTCTGCTTGAGGAACTCAGCCAGGCTTGACGTCTACCTCTTGTCAGCCTTTAAAACCTGGTGTTTACTAACCTGCCCCAGCTTTGTCATTTTTTCCTTTCTTTCTACCCAACTTATAAACACGTTTTTCCTGTCAGACTTATTGTACAATGTTTATATTGATAAGCTGTCACAAATTATTTTTTTTAGATGTCAGGTTATAAATTGAAACAAAAATAAGAAGTTAACCTTTTTCTATGTAATCGTAAACTTGTTTGTTATTAACCTTCCCTCAGTTTATGCCTTCTTTCTGTCCTCAAAAATAAACCTTTCAACCTGTTTGTGTGTGTGTGTGTGTGTGTGTGTGTAGTACTGGGGATTGAACCTATAGCCTTATACATGGTAGGCAGGTGCTCTGTCACTAAGCTATATCCTCAGCCCCAAAGTAAATCTTACATGTTACTAATATGTTTGAAATAATTAGCATTACCTATCCTGCCTAAAATTTTTATGTAGTGTTTTCAAGAATGCTAAGTAACCATACATTAAATATGTAATTGTGTTATCACGTTACATGTGTATTTTTATATCCTGTCATTTAAAATATATTTACACAATTTTTGTCAACTCATCTTAGTGGCTACATAATATTTCACAAGTTGACTATTCGTGTTTACTTAAGCATTCCTTTTATTGAACATTTACATAGTTTTTAGTTTGTGGTTATGGATAATGTTGCAGTAAACTTCTGGTGTGAAACTTCCTCCATTTTTAGATTGTGCTTAAAATAAGTTTTTAGATGTATATGGTTTACATTTAAAATGTAATAACTATAAGTCCGTGGCTATTTTTGTGTTTACTCAATTTTTTATTGAAGTGATGACTTGCTTGTTTACATTATGAGAACGTGGATCCTGTGGTTATCCTGAGGTCTGTAAGTGAACACAGTGAAATTGAACACTCTCCCCTTTGTCTTTCAATAGCTGGATAGAACGTACACTGGCCTGCAGACACTTGGCGCAGAGACGGTAGGTGTTTCCCCTACAGTTTGTTTTCTTTCTTTTCTTTTCTTTCCTTTTCTTCCCCTTCCCCTTCCCCTTCCCTTTTCCTCCCTCCCTCCCTCTCTCTCTTTCTCTCTCTTTCTTTCTTTCTTTCTTTCTTGTGGTGCTGGGGATGATCTTCATTTTTAATTAGGGGAAACAATGAGTGTTAGATTTTCTTCTGAAAAAAGCTTATCTGTCCCACTCTCTTTGTGTTTCTTTTCTTTTTAATTATTTAATTTGGTTAAATAACACATAAAATTTACCATCTTAGCCATTTTTCAGTGTATGGTTTGGTGGCATTAATGCACTCACATTGCTGTGAACCCATCACCACAGTCCGTTCCTTGAAATCGTTCCACCTTGCAAAAAGCAAAGTCCATGTCTGTTGAGCAGTAGTTACCTATTCCTTCCTCTCCCCATCTCTGACAAGACCATTTTATTTTCTGTGTATTTGGCCTCTCCAGGTACTTTATAAATGGAATCATTTAGTACTTGTTTTTTTTGTGATTGCCTTATTGTACTTAGCATAATGTCCTCGGTGTTCATTCGGGTTGTAGCAAGTGTCAAAATTTCCTTCCTTTTTTTTTTTTTTTTTTAATATTTTTTTAGTTGTAGATGTACACAATATCTTTATTTTATGTATTTATTTTATGTGGTGCTGAGGATCGAACCCAGTGCCTCACGCATGCGAGGCAAGCGCTCTACCACTGAGCCACAATCCCAGCCCTTTCCTTCCTTTTTTAAAAAATATTTTTTAGTTGTAGATGGACACAATATCTTTGTTTATTTGTTTTTATGTGGTGCTGAGGATCGAACCTAGTGCCTCACGCATGCAAGGCAAGCGCTTTACCACTGAGCTACAATCCCAGCCCTTTTCTTCCTTTTTAAGACTGAATATTCTATATTATTTATATATGACCTTTATTTATTCATTCATCCATCTATGGACTTTTGGGTTGCTTCTGTCTTTTGGTGATCATAAATAATGTTGTTATGAACATGGATATACAGATAACTTAATCCCTTTTTCACTGGGCATAGTATTCCATACCTGTAATCCCAGCAGCTCCAGAGGCTGAAGCAGGAGGATCACAAGTTTGAGGCCAGCCTCATTAATTTAACAAGACCCTGTCTCAAAATAAAAAATAGGAAGGGAGGCAGGTAGAACTGGGGATTGAAATGGAGCAAATGAGGATTGTGTATTTGTGAATATGTCAAAATGAACTGCACAACTATGTAAAACTACAATGTACTAATAAAAACAAATAATATTTTAAAAAGGACTAGGATTGTAGCTCAGTAGTAAAGCATCCCTAGGTTCAATCCCAGTACTAAGAAAGAAAAAATAATGAATCTCTTTTTTTAATTCTTTGGGTATATGTGCAGAAGTGGAATCGCTGCATCATGTAGTAGCGCTATTTTAAAGGAAACACCATGTTATATTTTCCATGGCAGCTGCACCATTATATATTCACTCCAAAAGTATGGAATCCATTTTATCCATATCTTCAGTACTTGTTGTTTTCTGATTTTTAGTTTATAGTAGCTTTTCTAATGGTCATAAAGTGGTATTTTGTGGTTTTGATTTGTATTTCTCTGGTGTTTAGTGATGATGAGTATTTTTTTCATGGGCTTACCTTATTTCACTGCATAATTGTCACAGATTTTATGCCTTTTTCCCCCCCAAAGAGTGTGGTGCAGGGGCTGGGGCTGTAGCTCAGTGACAGAGTGCTTGCCTAGCATGTGAGAGGCTCTGTGGTCCTTAGCACCACATAAAAATAAACAAAGCATACTGTCCATCTACAACTATAAAAAAGAAAAAAAAATTAAAAGAGTGTGGTGCAGCCATTATGTGAAACTTTGTGAAAAATTGTGCCATTATTAATTAAAAACCATGTATTATTAAACTGTCTTTGATGCAAGATTAGAATGCAAGGAGCAATTGTGAATATACGTTAAAATTGAACAGTCCAAATAGACACACATCATTTCTTCTTTGTGACAGTTTAGTAACATTTTTCCAGTCTAACAAAAAGTTAAACATTAGTTTTTATTGATTTGTGCATTATAGTTGAAATAATACACTTGAAAAAATTTACTATAGTGTTGCCAAGTATGGACTTCTAAATTTTAATCTAATTTTATCTGTCCAAATATTCTCTGTCCCTATCATTGGTTTCATTATCTGATGAGCTGTCCTCAGTGCTACTTGTAAGATGTATTTACCTTTGCTATTGAAGCCCTCTAAACAAACCATGCAAGTTGGCTTTCAAAAATATACTGGCAGGGGCTGGGGTTATGGCGCAGTGGTAGCGTGCTCGCCTAGCATGCGTGAGGCACTGGGTTCGATCCTCAGCACCACATAAAAATAAAATAAAGATATTCTGTCCACCTACAACTAAAAAAATAAATAAATATTAAAAAAAAAAAATACTGGCAGTGGGTGTGTGCTGAAAATCCTAGGCCTGCAGCTAGCCATGTGAGAAGACAGATTTGTGTCCCTGTGCCACTGGTGAATACATTGCTGCTCTGTTTACCTTTTAAGCAGAATTAAGAATAGAATTAATTCCATGCAACAATTATACAATGTAAAGTTGTAAACCAGTTTTTGGATTGAAAAAACAGGGTGTGTTGATTATGTGGTGAAATACAGTATGTAGCCATTTTATTTTCTTGGAGAAATGTCTGCTCAAGTCCTTTGCCCATTTTTTACCAGATTGCCTTTTCTGTTCTGAGTTTTGGGAGTTTATATATTCAGAATATTAATCATTTATCAAATACATGATTTACAAGTATTTATTCCCATCCTGTGGTTCATTTCTTTTCTGCCTTTTCATTCTATAAATTGTGCCCTTTGATGTACAAATTTTTAGTTTGAGGCAGTCCCATTTGCCTGTTGTTTTTTGGGTTTTGCGGGGAGTTTTGCCTGTGATTTTGGTGTCACATCCAAGAAACCATTGTGAAATCCAGTGTCATGATGCTTTCCTCTGTTTTTTTCCTAAGAGTTTTATTATCTTAGCTTTTATGTTTAGGTGTTTGGTCCATTTTTGGTTAATTTTTATATATTTATTAAGGTATTACATTTGCATGTGCATATCCAGCTTTTTTTGCACTATTTGCAGAAAAGACTTTCTCCTTTCTCTTATTGAATGGTCTTGGCACCTTTGTGGAAAATCATTTGGTCATACATGCAAGGTTTTATTCTATTCTGTTGTAGTATCTGTCTGTGTGCCATCACATATTGTTTTGATTACTATAACTTTGTAATGTTTTAAAATCAGGAAGTGTGAGATCTCTTTTTTCTTTACCCTCTTATCCATTTTTGTTTTTATTATATAATATCCACATAACTATTATAATCAGAATTAACTAGTTTTAAACCTTTATCTGTTCAGAGAAACAGGCTGTGTTATAGCGGGAGCCATTTATTGAGCAACTATAACCTATGCATTGGTCCAGGTGTTGGCAATACAAAAAATGAACAAGATAGTTTTTTACCCTTAAGGAGTTAGTCTTCGTGATTTGGAGAATGAGGAGAGTAGGCAATAAGCACAAAAGCAAATAACAATTTCAGTTCCAAATAAATACTTTGAAGAAGAGAATAGCTGGGGGACAAGGGAGTTGCATATGCTAAGGTTGTTGTGGAAGATCTATCTGAAAAGATGATATTTGATTGAAATCTATTGATGAGAAAACAGCTATGCAAAGATTTGGAGGAAGGATGTTTCTGAGGAGTAGAAACAGCAAATGGAAAGGCTTTTCACTGAAGGTGTTTTGTTAAGTCAGATTTCATTACATTCTAAGATAAATTATTCAGTTCTAGAAATGGAAATTGCCTTTGAGATGTGATGAGAAGTCGCCGGGCACTGTGGCGCAAGCCTGTAATCCCAGCACTTGGGGAGGCTGAGACAGGAGAATCGCGAGTTCAAAGCCAGCCTCAGCAACAGCGAGGCGCTAAGCAATTTAGTGAGACCCTGTCTCTACATAAAACACAAAATAGGGCTGGGGATGTGGCTCAGTGGTCGAGTGCCCCTGAGTTCAATCTCCAGTACCAAAAAATAAAAATAAATAAATAAAATTTAAAAAAGAAGTTGTTTGTCACGTCTTGTAGAATACCATGTTCTGGGACAGGACTTGGCTATTCTATGACCCCATGGTGGACTCATCAGCCCGATTGTTGTCCAATTGTGTAGGTAGTGGATGTTGAACTCCATCGGCATTCTCTTGGAGAAGACTACATTTACCCTCTGTCCTCCGAGTCGGACATCTCTGATGCCCCTCCATCTTTGCCTTTGACCATTCCAGCCCCAGTAAAAGCTTCTTCACCAATAAAGCAGTCCCTTGAGCCAGTATCTGATACCTCTGTGGAGAAAGGTAATGCTTCAGTCTTCCTTGTGTGGGGTCTCTCTGGGGCGTTTCTTTCTCATTTGTACAACACAATATACAACTTCTGCCTTCTGTGACTTAAGAGAATATGGAAAAGCCGGGCATGGTGGCACACGCCTGTAATCCCAGCACTTGGGAGGCTGAGACAGGAGAACCGCGGGTTCAAAGCCAGCCTCAGCAAAGACGAGGTGCTGAGCAACTCAGTGAGACCCTGTCTCTAAATAAAACACAAAATAGAGCTGTAGATGTGTCTCAGTGGTCAAGTACCCCTGAGTTCAAGCCCCAGTACCAAAAAAAAGGATATGGAAAATAAATTTTCATAAATAGTCATACTGTTACATAGTTCTGTCAAGAAAATATCAAAATTTCTGCTGCTCCCAGAAGCATTTTTCTCCCATAAAGTGCTACTGACGTAAAAAAGGAGGTGTTACTAAAAAAGTTAGATTTTTATCCTTTGCTAACGACTTTGTGGTTCAGCTTCTGATTGTTTTAACAGAATACTTGGAATATTAAATACCTAATCTTAGTTCAAACAATGTTCCAGCATCAAAAAATATCCATGGCATTTTTATTTTATAAATACTATATTTTAAGTGTTCACATATGCAAGCATATAAGGCATACAATTTATTCTAAATGGTATTAGTTTTATCTCTAAGCCTGTATTTTAATGTGATGTTAATGTTTTAGTTCTTTTATAAAATGTGAGCCTATTTCTCTTTAGAATTTAATTGCATCCTCTTTATGGCATTAATGAGATCAGACATCATTAGATTAAATGAATGATTTCTTTTTTAATTTTTCCTCTTTTCTCATTTAAACAATTTTTCATTTCATATATTAAAAAATGCAGGAACATAATGAACTTTTGCTTTTATATGTGGTTTATAGTGAATGACTTCCCTCTTTTTTTTGGTTATAGATGAACACAATACCTTTATTTATTTATTTTTACGTGGTACTGAGGGTCAAACCCAGTGCCTCACATGTGCTAGGCAAGTGCTCTACCACTGAGCCGCAGCTGCAACCCCGATTTCTAATTTCTTAACAGAAGCTTTTTAACTAAATAGGATCCTAAGCACGATACTTTCCACCCAATAAATAAATAAATAGAGGGATAATCAATTGTATTTATTTTACCATCAATAATTGGCATAATTTATTTTACCATCAGTAACTGGCATGAAGTGATACTGAATAATATACTAATATTTTTATTCTTTCCCACAGTGGTAAGGTTTTGCTATTTCAAAATGATTGATGATGTATTATTCGCCTGTTAAATTTCAAACAGGATTCCCATCCAACACTGAAGCTGAGAGACACACTACATTTTATTCTTTGCCATCTTCATTGGAAAGAACACCCACCAAAGTGACATCCCAGAAAATTACCTTTTGTTCTCATGGCAATTCCGCTTTCCAGCCAATAGCATCAAGCTGCAAAATTGTGCCACAAAGTCAGGTTCCTAATCCTGAGTCACCTGGAAAATCCTTCCAGCCCATTACCATGAGCTGCAAGATTGTCTCAGGTATACAGAAGATGTGAAGATGATGTGTGTGAAGTTGACTGGGTGGCAGAATTGTTGGAGTGAAGTTCTTATACATAGTATTTGTGTTTCTTTTCAAAAGGGAGTTAATCACTGTTGATTAGCACAGCTGTCAGAAAGCAAAAAAAAAAAAATGTATTGATATGAAAAGAATTTTCTAATGAGATGAAGAAATGAAACTCAAAATGGTCAAATTTTAGTCTCCTAGAGTTAGCACAGGTAAAATTTTGGTAGGGTAACCTGGCTGAAACCAAGGTAGAAATTGAGCTTGGGATTTCTAAATGGAAACTAGAGTGGCTGGTAATAGAAAAAATTTAGAGGCCTTTTGGCTTGGGGTTAAGCTTAAGAAGTGTTGGAATCGAAGTATCTCCTATTGTCTCTATAACCACACAAGCAATTATTATTATTATTATTCATTCCTATTATCAGTAGTTATTCTGAGACTTCCTTTTCACTTAATTTCAATTGTTTTTTGCCTTGTGGCAGTTTCACATTTATGTTAACTAAACTTGTAGTAGAAATACACTTTATGGCTTTGTCTCTCTCTCTTCAGAAAATACACGAAAAGCCAGGCACAGTGGTGCACGCCTGTAATCCCAGAGGCTCAAGAGGCTGAGGCAAGGGGATGGCTAGTTCAAAGCCAGCCTCAGCAAAACCGAGGTGCTAAACAACTCAGTGAGACCCTGTCTCTACATTAAACACAAAAAATAGGGCTGGGGATGTGACTCAGTGGTGGAGTGCCCCTGAATTCAATCTCTGGTGACCCCTCCCCCCAAAAAAAAAGCCATGAAAGGGGTGATTGAAAACATTAGGCAGGGAGAGGACTTGCATATAATGCTTAAATGAAGGAGAAAAGCAGGAGTCTGTTGTAAATGGACAGCTAAGCAGAAATATGGTCCAGATCTTTGAAATAGATGAAATCTTTGTATTGATTTAAGGTAAATTTCACCTTCCAGCTTGGATTTTGGAACTTGCTGCTTCCAAGTTGGAATAGACTCAATACAGAAGTTGATATGAAGTTTAGAGAAATTTACAGATGGCAGATTTGATCACTAAGGCAGTTGAGGATGTTTGTTCATGACTAACCTTTGAGAGTATTCTGTGGGAACATGAATCTTCCCGGATTGTGGCTTTGACATAGTATTGACAGATTTTTGTCTTGGGCAGGTAAATTTTATATTTTCCTATTAGAAATTAATTGTGAATCAGAATATCAGATTCCTAAATTTATTTGAATACTTCCTAGTGTTTTCTCTGATGTTAGTATTTTGAGTTTAACTGGCAATATAATACCTGCCTATGAAATTAAATTACTATGCCAAGGTAATTGCAGTTCCAGTTCCACTGTTACATAAAGTGTTGCTTTTTGAACTGTAATGTGCATACCAGAGGATCTTGTTAAACTGCAGATTTATATCCAGGCCTGGGATAGGACTTGAAATCTGTTTCTAATGAGTTCTTCAATAGAGCTGATGCTGCTGGTCCACAGATTAGGATACATAGTGGATCACAGTAGTCCCCGGCCTCAGCTGTACTATCACTGCTGCTACTCAGCACCAGAAGCATACAGTCCCATTTTTTCATTCTAACTTGTTACTTTGGATTAATTGACTAAACGTGCTTTGCTTCTGTCCTCTTTTTAATTAATAAAGGTTCTCCAATATCAACACCAAGTCCATCACCATTACCTCGAACCCCAACATCCACTCCAGTCCATGTGAAGCAAGGTCCTGCCAGCTCTGTTATAAATAATCCTTACATTATCATGGATAAGCCTGGGCAGGTGATTGGAGCCTCTACTCCTAGTACAGGTGTGTATATGGTCAATATTTGTGCAACCCAGAGGATTTGATCTTTTTTTAAGACTAAATCATAGCATGACTTGTAGCCAAGTGATAGGAAAATAAAATCTCCATCCATTAAAAAAGAATATATAAAGTAACATCAACACTATTTCTCTGAGGGAAGATTTATTTTTTGAATAGGTATGTTTTAGAGCCATCATTGGGCTGAGGATATAGCTCAGTTGGTAGAGTGCTTGTCTTGCATGCACAAGGCCCCAGCACCATTAAAAGAAAAAAAAAGTGAGTCATCATTAATTTTTCTTAAAGAAATAGTTGATTTTCTTTTCATTTAGAAAAGAAATTCTTATTCTTTGGGGGTATACAAGTAAGTGGCCCAAACTTTTCCAGGTTAAACTTTTAGTATAATGATACACATTTCTTCCCAAGCAACTTGATATTTACTTATCTTCAAATAAGATACATTTTAAGATACATTTTGCTTTGAGAGGAAAATTGAAACCTGTAGTTATAAAAAGAGAACTCTAATAAGAAGAATTAGTCTTTGGAGTCACTGTATTTGTCTTCATAATCACATAAAACTGTATAGTGCTTTTCAGTTTTTTGATGTTCTTTCACTAACATTGTATAATTTATTCCCTTCACTTAACCTCTGTAAATACTCATGCTCCTAACTGTAAATTTCACTGATTTAGGGAAATAGTGAAAAGAGAAATGAAATAAAAAGGATGATTATAAAGTAATGAGGCTGGTTTTTTTAAATTACTGTTTTGGATTTAATGCACATTATTATGTTGGGCTTTTCCAGGTGGTTTTATTTGTTTTTTGGAAAGCTAAATAAGCACTGTAATAATGATTTTTAATTGTGGAACTCCTTTAAAAAATACTCCTTTCAGGACTTACCTAATAGCATTTTGAACATATTTATGAATGTTAAATAGGTTTTTTTTGTTTTTTTGTTTTTTGGTACTAAGGGTTGAACTCAGGGATACTCAACCACTGAGCCACATCCCCAGCCCTATTTTGTGTTTTATTTAGAGACAGGGTCTCACGGAGTTGCTCAGTGCCTTGTCATTGCTGAGGCTGGCTTTGAACTTGCGGTTCTCCTGTCTCAGCCTCCCAAAGTGCTGGGATTACAGGTGTGCGCCACCATGCTCAGCTAAATAGGTATATTTTGAGGATGCTTAGTTTGGGGAACCAGCCACAGATCGTTAGAGGAAATTTTGGAAATGGTGAGGGTGATTGGATACCATTTTAGGTCTCAACTTTTTGACTGTTGATAATGTGACTGACTTTTATCAGACTCACACAGTTGCACAGGCAGGGTATAAAATGTTTAATGTAGGCAGCATTCTAGGGTAGGTATAATCTCTAATGAAACTACTTTCAGAAGCTGGCATTACTTGAATTTTTGTATTATGGCCTATTTGTTAAAAGACCAATACCATTATGTTATAGTGTCTCTTATGTAAGAAGTAGAATATATAATGTGTACTTTACTTTTTCTTCTATTCATACTTACTAACTTTTTATTCCTTTGCAGATTGAGTTTGTGGTCAACTTTGTAGAGATGAATTCTTAAGTCTTTTTTTCCCCTAAAGGTTTCAGGGTTATGAGTTTTCAACTCTTAAAAATGAAAAATAAGTATTGGCAAAGAGAGGAGGGTGGCGGAAAATGGTTTAAAATTACTTCTGTAAATTTTACTTTGTACTTCATTTTTAAATCTGCCCCGCTTACAGGAAGTCCTACAAACAAGCTCTCCACAGCTTCTCAGGTCTCCCAGGGAACAGGTTCCCCTGTTCCTAAAATTCATGGAAGTAGTTTTGTAACATCTACAGTCAAGGTAAAGCTCTCATATGCACTGCACTTTGCTGGTTTGTAAAGACAGGGTGTATAGCCTCGGCAAGAGTGTCAACTGATGATGCAGATTTCATAAATCAAACTCTTCACACTGATGACTATTTCGAAGATCATTTACTACAGACTGTACTACCTTACCTTGGTCTTTACCTAGTGTAGAAAATGCTTCTGAACACTTCTATCAAATGATCACTCAGTTTTGATTTTAAAACAGAGTGGTGAGGCGGTGTGACCTTACTTTTTCCTTCCTTTTGGTACCAGGGATTGAACTCAGGGGTACTCCACCACTGAGCCACATCCCCAGCCCTATTTTGTGTTTTATTTAGAGATAGGGTTTCAGTGAGTTGCTTAGCACCTTGTCGTCATTGCTGAGGCTGGCTTTGAACTCATGATTCTCCTGCCTCAGCTTTCCAAAGTGCTGGGATTACAGGAGTGCGCCACCACATCGGGCTCTTATTTATGTTTTGATGGAGATGACTTTTTTTTTTTTTTTAATTCTACTTAGGTATACAGGATAGCAGAATACATTTTGATTCATTCAGATGGAACGTAACTTTTCATTTCTCTGGTTGTACATGCTGTAGAATCACATCATATATTCAGTCATACATGAAGCTAGGGCTATGATGTCCATCTTATTCCACCATCTTTACAGTCCCCATGCCCCTCGCCCTCCTTCCCCTTTGACCAAAGTTCCTCCATTCTTCCCATGTCCCCTCTCCATTATGGATCAGCATCCACTTATCAGAGAGAACATTCAACATTTGGTTTTTTGGGATTGGCTTACTTCGCTTAGCATTGATATTCTCCAACTCCATGCATTTACCTGAAAATGCCATAATTTTATTCTCTTTTATTGCTGAGTAATATTCCATTGTGTATATATACCACAGTTGCTTCATCCATTCATCTATTCAAGGGCATCTAGGTTGGTTCCACAGTTTAGCTATTGTGAATTGAGCTGCTATAAACACTGAAGTGGCTGTGTCAGTGTAGTATGCTGTTTTTTAAGTCTTTTGGGTATAAACTGAAGAGTGGGATAGCTAGGTCAAATGGTGGTTCCATTCCAACTTTTCTAAGGAATCTCCATACTGCTTTCCAGATTGGTTGGAAATTTGGACCAATTTGCAGTCCCACCAGCAATGTATGAGTGTGCCTTTTCCCCCACAACCTTGCCAACACTTACTGTTTGTATTCTTGATAATTGCCATTCTGACTATCATGAGATGAAATCTTAGGGTAGTTTTGATTTGTGTTTCTCTGATTGCTAGAGATGTTGAACATTTTTTCATATGTCTGTTGATCAATTGTATATCTTCTGAGAAGTGTCTGTTCAGCTCCTAGGCCCATTTACTGATTAGGTTGTTTTTTTGGTGTTAAGTTTTTGAGTTCTTTGTATATCCTGGAGATTAGTGCTCTGTCATATGTACATGTGGCAAAGATTTGTTCCCAGAATGTCAGCTCTCTGTTCACTTCGTTGATTATTTCTTTTGCTGAGAAGAAGCTTTTTAGTTGGATCCATCCCACTTATTGATTCTTGATTTTACTTCTTACACTATAGGAGTCTTGTTAAGGAAGTAAGGTCCTAATCCGACATGATGAAGATTTGGGCCTAGTTTTCCTTCTGTTAAGCATAGGTTCTCTGGTCTGATTCCCAGGTCCTTGATCCACTTTGAGTTGAGTTTTGTGCATGGTAAGAGATAGGGGTTTAGTTTCATTTTGCTGCATATGGATTTCCAGTTTTCCCAGCATCATTTTTTAAAGAGGCTATCTTTTCTCCAGTGTATGTGTTTGGCACCTTTGTCTAGTATAAGATAACTGTATTTAAGTGGGTTTGTCTCTGTCCTCTATTCTGTACCATTGGTCTACATGTCTGTTGTGGTGCCAGTACCATGCTGTTTTGTTACTGTAACTTTGGAGATAACTTTGGAGATTGAACTCAGGGGCACTCGACCACTGAGCCACATCCCCAGCCCTATTTTGTGTTTTATGTAGAGACAGGGTCTCACTGAGTTGCTTAGTGCCTCTCCCTTGATGAGGCTGTCTTTGAACTCAGATTCTTCTGACTCAGCCTCCCTAAGTGCTGGGATTACAGGCTTGTGCCACAGCACCCGGCTTGAAGATAACTTTAAAAAATAATTCTTACAAAAATATTCATCTGGCATCTTTCATTTTTTCTTACGTTTGCACTACCAGAAATAGAAATATTTCCTCTTGCATGTTAGCCTTTTAGTTATTTGAGAATAATTCTTATCTCCACAAGTTGTTTCCCTTGCTCTTCAGGGTGAGCAGTCCTTCAGAATTTGGAACTCCAAATGATCTCACTTGTTCAGATCACAGTGCTAAATATCCACTCACCATTTGGCAAAGACACTTCCCCACAGTGTGGTTAAGTTATCCAACTCCCTTATTACTGCTCCCTTAAATCTGAAGCATTTAAGTATCTGAAAAACCCTGAGATCGTGAAGGTTGTCTCTTACATGACGGGTGCTGAACACAATTCTTTTTTTTTTTCTCTCTCTTTTCCCCATAATTCTTACATTTAGACGCATGGTATGATGATTTTGAATAGTTACCTGGCCCAATGCTGGTTTTCCTCTAAATTCTGTGCAGTGTACAAGTAGCATGTTAGATGAACATCTGAACTATATTAGATACCTTGAAAGTCTTAACTCTTTATCAGTTTATTTTTTGATGTTTATTGATGATCTTTTTATTACACAGTCAAGAAATATTCTTGGGCTGAGGCTGTAGCTCAGTGGCAGAGCGTTTGCCTCGCACATGTGAGGTACTGGGTTCGATCCTCGGCACATAAAAATAAGTAAATAAAATGAAGACACTGTGTCCATGCATAACTAAAAAATATTAAAAAAAAGAAATATTCTTACTTTTGTTTCTTTTACTTAAAATTCTAATTATGGCAAATTGCCTCTGAGATTAGCATTTTGTCTTTGAGAATCAGAGACAACTACAGTAGTTTTGAATACTGGCATTGTACAAATGTCTTTGCATATGCTAAGTTCTTTACCTTTTTAAAATAAGTCCTTATTGAAAAAATTTTCCTTGTATTCTGAGTACTGAATGAATTTCACAATCAAGGAGAGTATGTTAAGAGAGCATATATTAAAAGAACTACCTGTTTCAACCATTAATTTATTTTGTGACTTGGCTAAATATAAAAGAATACAATACAGTCCCTTTCCTGTAATAGTTTACTCTCTGGCAGGACACTAGACATAGAAACCAATAAAAACAACTAGATACTAAAGGTTGTAGGATAGGAGTCTTCCCACCAGCAGCAGGACACATATGAGTAGGTTTGCCAAGTTGTAGCTTTTCTTTGCATTTGGTTTTTAAAACAAGACAGATATAGAGGCTTGGAAAATCCCTAAGAGTTTGGGGGTTTTGTTTGTTTTTATCTTGTGTTTTTGGTTGTTTCTGTTGCTAGAGAATGTCAGAATTTGTATTAAATGTAGGTGCCTTAGAATATCTGAAATCACTCATTTTGACCTTATTTTATAACATATATTTCTATACACACAGCAAGAAGATTCTTTGTTCGCATCTATGCCACCTCTTTGCCCAATTGGGAGTCACCCTAAGGTTCAGAGCCCCAAACCTATAACTGGAGGACTTGGAGCTTTCACAAAAGTAAGTATTTATTGTCCTTTGCGACTGTGTGGTCTTGTTACATAATCCTTTTTGTGACATGTTAGAGATGACTGAGACTACCTCTACAACATGTTACTTTTTAAATGCTACTTTTTAGTATGTCTGTACTCTGAAACCATACCTTAGATCTAGGACATGTTTTTATTTATTTAGTGATACTTGCTTCCTTGGAGTCCAGCAAAATAGGGAATTCAGAAAGCACAAACTATGTTGTTGCTAGTGCTATTTTTCTACCAATCTCTAAAACAAATCACAGAAGCACAGGATCAAGTCCAGGGTGTCATGTGTACTAGGCGGGTGCTGTGCCACTGAGCTACACTCTCAGCCCTTTTTATTTTTTATTTTGAGACAGCATCTTCCTGAATTGCCCAGGCTGGCCTCAAACTTGAGATCTTCCTGCCTCGGCCTCTGAAGTAGCTGGGATTATGTACATGTACACTGCCCTTGGCCTGTTGGTCCCTTTAATAGCTGTTGTATACTTTAAAAGTTGTTAAATATACTGTTGTACTTAAGCAATCTTTTTTTTTGTACCAGAGATTGAACTCAGGGGTACTTTTAACCACTGAGCCACATCCCCAGACCTATTTTGTGTTTTATGTAGAGACAGGGTCTAAAGCACCTTGCTGTTGCTGAGGCTGGCTTTGAACTTGCAATTCTCCTGTCTCAGCCTCCCAAAGTGTAAGCAGTCTTTTTATCCTTCTCAGTAAGTCATTCTGTAGAAACCTGATTTCATTGATTCATTAATCCCTGCAGTCAGAATCTATTCAGATACTAGTAGTTTTTTTCCATAGGATATTAATTCAGTGTCATTGTCATGTTTGTTGCAAGGTGATCATCAAACAGGAACCTGGTGAAGCCCCTCACGTGCCCACAACAGGAGGTGCAAGCCAGTCACCACTTCCTCAGTATGTGACTGTGAAAGGGGGTCACATGATAGCTGTGTCCCCCCAAAAACAGGTCATTACTGCTGGGGAAGGGACTACTCAGCCACCAAAGATTCAGCCCTCCAAGGTTTGTGTTGGTTAGGGATTGGGAGGTCAACATGTAAATGAGTGTTGTATAAATAATTGATAAATGCCAAAAAGATTCAGGTTGACAGGGTTGCTGATCCCATAAGAATCGGAATGGTAATCCAGTTGCAAAAACAAGTCACTTGATGTTAAGCCCATTTGCTTCTCTAGTGTCCATGACAAGAGTTGAGGCATGTATTGTAGAGGGTCCAGGAATAGCCCAAGAGGCAAAGGGAAGCTGTGTCCTCTTTCTGGCAGCAAAGGCGACTGGCTTCACAAGCACAGCTTTCTACTTGATTCAGATCTGAAATGGAACTACTGGTTTGTTTCTGATAGGAGAATGCTACAGTTTATACCTCTGATGTCCAGACTGTGATCGTTCAGTGAATTCTTAGCTCTTTAGAGAGTTAGTATTCCTTATAATGTGGAGATGTGGAATAATGAATCAGGAGGAATATAAAGTAGCCCTCAGATCTATATTTTCCTACATTGATTAAAAAGTATTGAATGTTTTTTGTGTCAGGCTCATATTTATATATCACCTATAATCCTTACACCACCCTGCAGGGTGCTTATCTTCACACACACACGCCCCCTTTTTTTTTTAAGGGAAGGAGTACCAGAGATTGAATCCAGGGCACACCTCTTATCCACTGAGCTACATCCCCAGCCTTTTTTATTTTTTATTTTGAGACAGATTCTTACTAAGTTGCTGAGGCTGGCCTCAAACTTGCAATCCTTTTGAATCAGCCTCCCAAGTCACTAGGATTATGGGTGTGCACCACCATGCTGGGCTATTTTAATCCCCATTTTACAAGTGCCGAAATCATGACTAAGAGGCTGGGCAGCTTCCTCAAGAGCATACAACTAGTGAGTGACGGGTTTAAATCCATGTCTGCTGACTCCAGACCATTCCACTCATCCAATAATGCTGAACTGACATAATGATAATATAAGACTAAGGTAAAACGGGTTTGTGCTAAAATGCCCTGAGTAGGGTTTAAGTGCACTAGAAAGAAGTGCCACAGCAGAGTGAAAGAATGGCAGAGAAGCAAGGGAGCATGAGAAAAGACACCACTGTTTACCAGGACATTTAGGAGATAAGGAGCTGTCTGCAAGGTCGGACCACCCTTGGTTATTGCTGAAGTATATTCCTTGAAACTATGCCTGAAAACAGAAGGGTGGAAAATATTGTTATTTTTCTTCCATATAACTTTGGCACAATAGAAACACCTCTTACCATGTTTTCTTTGATATATGGAAGCTAAGTCCACAATGAGCGGGTAGGGAGAGGGGAGAATAGAAGTTTAGTGGATTATGCAAAGGGGAATGAAGGGAAGGCTGGGATAGGAATAGGAAAGACAGTGGAATAAATCTGACATAACTTTCCTGTGTACATACATAAATACGCCACAGTGAATTTCACCATCATGTACCTCCATGAGAATGGGATCCTAGTTAGAATAAATATATTCTTTGCTTGTATAATTATATCAAAATGGACTCTACTGTCATGTATAACTAAAAAGAAACAATTAAAAAAAGAAAAAAGTGACGGGAGTTACTACCTTCAACATGAAAAGTGACAGCTGAGGAATAAGTGAGTTCTACATGGGAAGAAAGCACTGTGGTATGGTAAAAAGACCGTGAGGTTTGGAATTGCCGGGTAAATATTCATTACTTGTGTGAAACGGGCGGGTTTTTTAATCTCTCTGAACCCTGCTTTCTTTATCTAGTGAAAGGGAATAATACCTCCTGTCTTTCAGAGGTATAGGAAAATGAGAGAGCATCATATGTAAAGGACCTAGAAGAGAACACATGCTCAGTATATGACATCTGATGTGAATGTCATGTGTACATATGCACAAGTGCCAGCGTAACTATTATTACTGAGCGCAAGTGGCTGTAGTTTTGAGTATGTAGTGGCAAAATCACATAAATTGTCCCCTTTAGGGTGCTAAATTCTGACTTGCCAAAGTTATATTCACAGGGCAGTAATAGAAATACTGGATCAAAGCATGCATCATAACAAAGTATTAATAGCAAATACAGAACAAAGGTGTCTGCTTTGTAAAGCTAGAAGGAAATTAGCAATACCCAGAGAAGTACTGTGGAATGGGAAGAGGAGAGTGATAAGTAAGTTCAGGTTCTAGATTAAAATGTTGTTTTGTTAAAAACAGAAAAACTAGGGCTGGGATTGTAGTTCAGCGGTAGAGCGCTTGCCTCGCATGCGTGAGGCCCTGGGTTCGATCCTCAGCACCACATACAAAGCAATAAAATAAAGACATTGTGTCCATCTACAACTAAAAAAAATATTAAAAAAACAAAAACAAAAACAGAAAAACTAACTTGAGATTATGATGTCCTGCTTAAGGATCCTTCCTCCTTTGTAGTGTCTATCAG
>PVHX01012905.1:0-57097 GCA_004024805.1 Geosciurus inauris | reverse complement strand
CAAAAGAACATAAAACATTGACGATTTTTAAAACACCGACTACAAGTGGCAATTGTACATTGAGTTAGATACAATGTATCATTAATTTTATCTATGTCATTGTACTTTTATAGCGTGCTTATAGAAAATTTTGAATTACATTATGTGACTCACATTCCATTTTTTATTGGACAGTGCTCATTTAGAAATGAACCAATTAAAAGTGTGTTTTCTATGATTCTTCTACTTGTAAGTTTGTCTTATCTGGTTGTGATGATCATTTACTTCATGATCCCATTTATATAACATTCTTGAAATGGAAAAAAATAAAGGAGAAGAGGATAATGTTACTAGAGTCAAGAGTGAGGAGAGGAGATGGAAAGAGGCCGAGTGTGGCCAGAAAAGGGCACCAGGAGGTCTTTAGGGTGAGGCAAGGCTCTGTGTCCTTACTGTATCAATGTCCACATCCTGGTTGTCCTATGCTGTGATGATTTTACAAGATGGCCCCATTGGGGGTAACTGGGTAAAGTGTATCTGGAATCTTTGTATATGTTACAACTACATATGAAGCTACGATTTTGTCAAAATAAAAGGTTTAATTATAAAAGAATCACCTCTGAAACAGTAACTTTCATACTCTGCTGGCGGGAACATAAAATAGTGCAACTCTTTTGGAAAGCAATTTGGTTGAACTTTAAGCATTTTCATTTCTCTTGGTTCCAACAATTCTGCTTCTGGGAATTGCTGCCAAGGAAATAAATATAAGTGTAAGTATGAAATACACAAAGATGTTTATTCACTGTTTATAACAGCAAAAATGCTCAAAACCACCAAAAGGCCTTTCTGAAAGGTAAGAATTAAATGAACTCGGGCTTTCCACTCGAGGGGCCAACAGGTAGTCAGTGATGGAAAATGCTGGCGAGGTGCACAACAAAGTGCAAGACAGAGTATTAATAGCCTTTTGATAATTTAAAAAATATCTTTTAAAATGTGTGATGAGTACGAAAGTATTAATAGTGGTTGTGTTGATAGAAGGATTACAAATAAATTCATTCTTTCTACTTTATTGTTTATTTTCTCTGATTTTGTTTAATAAATATTCACTTTTTCTTCCAATGGCACGACCTTTCTCCTTTTAAAAACCAGCCATCTCCCGTCGCTGAGGGACAGTGCCCAACAGGGAACGGGGCAGGCAGCCGACTCGCCCCCTGCTGGCTGACTGTGGTGGTGCAGCCTAGAGTTGCCTGGAGGAACAGCCAGGTCAGACCGCATGGACTAGGGGCGTCAACAGGGGATAGATTTAGAGCTCCATTCCTGCTCTAAAGCCACTCTGAGAATCCTTGTCTGTTGGGAGAGTAGAAAGGATCTGTACCATTACAGTATGTCAGAGTTCGCGATCCTTCGTGGCCTTTCCAGTATTAGGTATTGTTGGATTTCTTAATGTTGGAATAAAATGGGATCGTGGTGTCATTTTCATTTCCATGATTACTAGTGATAAAGAGTGACTTTGTGTGTGGTATACTGCATATAGTTTTGTCCTGTTTTCATTTTTAGTATTCTGTTGTGCTTTATCTCTCTTTTACCTGATATTGCCACAATTTTGGTTATTTTATTCACTTGTAAAAGAACCAGCTCTAGATTTTGTTTCTTTTTATTCCATTATTGATGATGAGAAGTCATCTCTGTCATTTCAACATAATTTCTTTTCTTTCTTTCTCTCTCTCTCTCTCTTTCTTTCTTTCTTTCTTTTTGTACCAGGGATTGAACTCAGGAGTACTCGAACACTGAGCCACACCCCAAGCCCTATTTTGTGTTTTATGTAGAGATAGGGTCTCACTGAGTTGCTTAGCACCTTGCCATTGCTGAGGCTGGCTTTGAACATGCGGTTCTTCTGTCCCAGGCTCCCAAAGTGCTGGGATTACAGGCGTGCACCACTGTGCCCGGCTAGGCTTTCTTTTACCTAATTACCTTAAACACATCAGACTTATTTCCTAGACTTTTCATACTGTTCTACAATCAAGTTCTTAAGGTGCTAATTTCCCTATTTGTTATTTGTGCTAATAGGGCAGACCTTGGCCCTCCTGGCCCTTGCGTGGTTTCTAATTTTTATTGTGAGCTCATCTTCAGCAGCACTTCCCCACCTGCCATGGGAATCCCATGTCCCTTGCTATACATTCCATGAATCCAACACCTATTTTGACATTAAATTCTTAGCTCAAAATTTCTGCTCCTGTCTCCTGCTGTAAACTTGGACTCTGGTTTTTGGAAGGAGACAGTGTCTCTTTCCTCTGGAGCATCTGGACAGAGTGAATGTCCTGAAAGCTTCCTGAGTTGCTAAGTTGACAAGTTGCTAGCCTCCTGCACAGGGAGGGGTCTTGGGGCCAATTTCTGGCCTTGCTAAGTCCCAATGACACATCTTCCTATCCCTGGGTTGGCATTAAAATTCCAGACTCAATCTACTGTGACCCATATCTGCATCTAATATCTGCTGATCTCCTTTGTGCCAGTTCACATGCTCAGGGCTCTGAATTTGAGTTCCCTAAAGACTCCTTCTTTCTTATAAGTCAATTAGGTCTTTTAAGACCTTTTAAGAGCTGGTAGTTGGATGAGTGGGAGTGTGTTAGCCAAGTTTCCTCTGGTGCCCAAACTAGAAATCTCAAATTCAGTACACAGGTTGTATCTCCTTCTCTTCTCTTGGGCTGGTGCCAGGCAGCTCTCACACTTCCACCCTGCATGTGGGGATGAGGAGGGGAGGGAAGACTTCTCTTTTTACTCCTGTGCATTTCTCAATGTGCAACAATGAGTACCAATCAATTCTCCCGCTGGTTGTCTATGTATAAACATATTTTTGTACATATATTTAAATTTAAAAATCAATACATTTCTAATTCAATTTTCATTAATTTTAAATTAAACTTAAAATTAAAAAGGATGATCTACATATACAGAACTGCAGGGGCCCCTGCATGGTCATGGTTTCTACGACCATGGAACCAAATAATCACAGATCAAAAATATTTGGGAAAAAATTGCATTTGGACTGAACATGTATGGACCTTTTTTTTTTCTTGTCACTATTCCCTAAACAATACACTCTAACAATTATTTACATAGCATTTACATTGCATGAGCTATAGTCAGAGATCTGGAGATGATTTAAAGAATACAGGAGGATGGGCATAGATTGCAGGGACTTACTCTGTTTTATATAAGGGACTTGAGAATCCTAGAATTTTGGTGTCCTTGAGGATCCTGGAAACATTCTCCACCCCCACTCCTGCCCCAGATATTGAGGGCTGTGTGTGTGTTTTAACCAGAGCAGCTCCATGCAGACGAAGCAGACAGTGAGCTTCCTCCCCTCTCCCTGGGATGGCTCTTTCCCTAATTCTTCCTGGGGCACAAGCTAGCCTGTCCCAGGCTTTGAACATTCTATTTTCGTTTTTCTTATTTAACCATGTCCTATCTACAATGTGGAATGCAGTACTCCATTCCGTCGTTTAATGGACAACTGACCTCTGTCTGCAAATGCCCAAGTCACCTGGAGCTCTGCAGGACATGAATGGGGTCCTTAAGCCCCTTCCCCACTGATTTCAGTCCCAGGCAGAGAGGGAAGGGATGGGGGACCAGGCTTCCAAGAGAGCTAGAGGAGGGCATGTGAGAGACCCCAGGAAGGAGCAACAGGGACAACAGGATCCATGGCAGGTGTGATTGCAGCCAGCTCCAGGAGCAGAGTGACACCCAGACAAGTCCCAAGGTATGGATTTCCTTCTCACCTCTTCTGGCTCATTAATGATCATGGAACTCAGCTCCAGGCTAGACTGGCTGGGAGTTTTATTGGGACCCACCTCCTGGAGGAACATCTTCTTTCTTAATTATTTAATTTCTAGACTTCCACCATGATCTGAGCTGATCTCTGACCATCTGACCCCACAGAGGTTATATATCTTGGAGTCTGGAAAAGCAATGGGTGCAGCATCAGGCAATTAGAGCACAAGCCACGCAGCACAGAAACCTTTGCTGATCAGACTGTGTTGACCCTGACCTTTGTTTTGTTTGCATGTGACTCTATTGACCAAGCCTAGGAAGGGGACATTATGGCGGCAAGTTGCATCTTCTAAGGGAGACACAGCCTGGGGAGCTGCACTACCCTGGAAGGCCAGAGCAGGACTTGAACTTGGATCTTTGGGTGTGGTGTTCTGCTGTGTCCATACTTTTCCACCCATAGAGGCAGGGGGCTTGCCCAGGCAGAGCCTGGCCACTCACCCAGGAAGTCAGGTCAGGCCATCCTGCTGGCTCTGCCCTCCTGGGTGGCTGCTGCCGGCGCCACCTGCTAGCGGCCCCCTGGACAGCCCTTGGTCACTCTGTCCCTCCATGCCCTGCCTGGCCCCTGGGTGCCTCCACTGATGAGCAGCATATTCATCAGGAGGGAGATGGACGTTCCCCTCTAGAGGGAAGAGCCAGGGAGGGGAGGAAATCGATGTCAGAGAATGTCAGCTCTACACGGTGCCTTCTCTACTTCATTTCCCTCCACCGAGGCAGGATGGAAAAAAAAAATGTTGGCTGTGGTTTTGATATTAATTGAACTTGAAGCAGGGTGAATGCAGCAGAGCTCCCTTAATGGTAGCCATGGCCTGCTGGCGCTGGCTTGACAAGGAGTTCTCCATCAATGTGAACGGCAGCCGGCTGTCTGACTCCACATCCTGGCTTCTCCCTGCTCCCAGCCCTGGGCCTGCTCGGCAGGGTGTGAAGGTAGGTCACCAGGGCTGAGAAGACGGGCAGAGGGGAAGGAGGACCACTACCACCCCCTCAGACACACCTCCCTGCCAGGTAAAAGTTCCTACTGGCTTTGGGCTCAAATTCCTTCAAAGCTGAGCTGAAACCCAAGTGCTTACCAATAGCACTATCAGCCAGTAACACGTTAGTCTGAATTTGCAGAGCCTTGTTATCAACGAGGATAGTCACAGCACCTGTTTCAGGGACCTGGCGAGGAGCATGTGAGGTGGTTCATGCTCAGGACCCAGGCCACATCTGACGCCGTCATTAGTTGCTATTTAAGTTGAACTCTGGCTTTGGCCCTCCAGCCTCCAAATGATTTGCCATCTGTTTGCCAGGAAGTCATACCAGCCATTGTTCCTCAGTCACCTTCACTCCAGGTTCAGATCCCGGTTCCACCCCTTACCCACTGAGAGACCTCGTACAAGTCACTTCACATCTCTGTACCTTCCTTTCTGCATCTGTACGTGGGCCACAAACACAGAACCCCCTTGGGGGAGGTGTATGCAGATGGAATGAGGGAGGTGCCCAGGTCTGGGCCCAGCACAGCGGTGTCCCCAGCTGGGCTTGTTCTGTCTACACACCTGTGCTGGGACCAGGGTAGGACACCAGAAGTCCTCTGCAGACAGTCAAGTCCGGGGGTGGGTGGCACTGCTGCTGCAAACACTCATCTGTTGGAGACACTACACCACTCCTGCCCGCGTTCCTGGGAAGGGTCCTTTTTTGGAACAAAGGCCCCATACTTTGACCTTGGACCATGGCAGCAACTAGACCAGGCGGGTGAGGTAAGAAGGAGAGTGGAATTGTGTGCTGGGGTCCCCTCCGTCACGCTGCAATTCCACAGGTATCTTAGGTGGGGGGTTGAGGGAGGAGCAGCTGGCCGTGAACCAGCCTGGGCAGGCCGCGTCCAGGTGCCTCTCCACACCATGTCCCCTCAGCCCTCCCTTGACCCCAGAGTGCCTGCTCGACATTCCCCATCTCAAGATGTGGGAACTGAGGCTCTGAGGTCATAGGGACAGTGACCACAGTGGCCACAGTGAGAGGTAGGTGGGTGCTGGCCTGGCTTCTGGGATCGCGAAGCTCTCCATGTTCGTCAGCACCACCTGGACAGGAGTAGTTCTCAGGGCGGAATGGAGTAGTGACACCGGCTGTCACATGGCCAGACCCGGAGCACATTACACTGAATGAAGGATGTCAGACACAAAGGCCGCATGCCGTATGGTCATGATTCCATTTATATGAAATACCCCTAAGAGCAGAGCCTTAGGGACAAAGCAGAACAGTGGTGGGCGGGGCCTTGAGGAAAGGGACATGGCATGTTGGCTGATGGCGGTGAGCTGAGGATGCCACAGAAGCACAAATAAAAGCTCCCAAATGAGAACACCTTGAGGAGGCCACACCTGAGCTGAGCCCATTACATCACCTGGTTTCTGTCTGGAGAATAGTTTTTGTTTCAGAAAAAGGGAAGAGGAGGAGTTTGGAAGAGTCAGGCTCTGTGCTTGATATTTTGGTTACATTTTCCTTTCACAAATTGCAAGGATTCAGAAAGCACCTGGGTTCCTTGGGTTCAAATCCTGCCTCTACCAGGTATGAGCTGGGTGACTTGGGACCGGTTACCTGACTTCTCTGTGCTTCAGTTTCTTCACCTATAAAGTGTGGCTCATGGTAGTGACGTCACAGACTTGCTGGACAGTTAGGCTCAAGCAGAGTAGCCCACGGGAACCCAGAGTAGGAAACAGGCCAAGAATGGCTGTCTCCATTGTGTCTGCTCCATTGCAGATGGCAGCTTTGGGGTCAGGGACACAGTGATTTTTAAGGACCCATAGGCTTTGTTCCTTCCCAGCCACAAAGTTTGGCTGAACCTGTTCAGACATCATGGCAAGGACAGGAGGGATTCACATCCACAGAACCAAGAGGACAGTGGACAGCCGCTAGCGGGTGGGAGACCTCTGGCTGCAGGATGTCTGTGATCTCTCTTTCCACTGCACCGAACCTGTGTAGAGGCTGCTCTCTGCCTCCTGTTAGAGTCAAGGAAACTGAGGCTCAAAGAGGTAAAATCATCCCTCAAAGTCACACAGAGCTCCACTTGCCCACGGCCCCGATGGCGGGAGAGGAGCTAGTGAGTAACTGGCGGGGTTCAGAGTCCCAGGCTAATGCCGGCCAGCAGAGCTGCATTCCTGAGCTGGAAGTGGACGTGACGAGAAGACGGACCTCCAGAGGACTGATGACCGTAAGGTTGCCAATGACTGCGCACACGACAGGCAATAAATATTAGCTCCCATCTGCTACAGGACCCCACCCAGCAATTCTATTCTTATCTCTATTTCACAGATAGGAAAGCTGAGTGAGAAGAGGACTAGGTCAAGGTCCCTTAGCAGTGAGTGGAAGACGGGCATAATCACCTCACTGAGTGGTCTTGCTCTGCTGGCAAGCCCCTCCCCTGCCCTGGAGTCAGTTTTGTGTCCACAGGCTGCTCTGTGGACCACCCTCTGCCTAGCTGCGCCTGTGGGGGAACTGGCGCCCTCTTCCGGCCTTTGCTTTTTGTCTAATGAAACAGTCGGATTTCTCTGCCCATCTGCTTATTGGTGCCCTGGGTCTAGACTGATTTCCAAGGAATCATGGCCTATTGAGCTCTGGAGCTGGAAGACCTTCAGAGGTTGTGGACTGAAAGCCCCCTAAGGGAGAGGCTGCTGCATTTCTGAAAGCACACCTGACCCTTGCTAGTCAGGGTTCTAGAAACCTGGAAAAAATGAATCCTCCCTCCCCTCTCCTTCCTCTAGGGACAGGAAGCAGTGGCCCAGAGATGAGTGGGGACTTGCCTAAGACTGCATACAGCAAGAGAACTGGGCTTGAACCTGGTCTCCTGACATCCATCCCCAGGCCAGGGCTCCTCCTGCAGGGGCTCCCTGAGAAGAAGGGTCTCCACCCTTTTCCATGGCTCTTCTTGTCTAGGGCAGCTGGTGAGGGCTGGGCAGAGGCTCCTGGGCAGGTGTAGACAGGGCCTTCCACCCATCGGGCATCATCTTCAGGGGAGTCAAAGCAGCAAAGGTTACAGTGGTGGGATTTGGGGAGTTCTCCTGGATGAGGCCTGCCCAGCAGAGAGTGGGAGCTTCCCATCATACCAGAAACCACAGGCCACCAAGACACAGCCACCTGCGACAGCAGCCTGCCTGGAATGAAACAGGTAACTGCACAAAGATACACCCACACACATCGGGGCAGACACCCACACCTCCTGAGAGATGGTGTACCCTCTGGCACACACACACCCTCATACCTGTGTGCCCAGTGGACCCAGGAATGTCCTTCGTGGGGGTCTCTTTGTCACTGCAATCCATCTGCAGGGAAGACAGCCCCATATGGGGACAGGGGTTCCACAATGAGTCACCAGAGAGATGGTCTGGGTTAGCATCAATTGCTTCTCTTTTATCAACTGTCTGGGGTATTTTTAAACCTGTAACTGCAGTGAGGAACGTGTTGCTGACAGGTGCTTGAATAAGAACCTGCTGGGTGGGTTAATTGAGGCTCTTCGATGCAGGGGTTTAGGGGTGTGAAGCTGGTGCTGGCTGCCCTGGGCAACCACGTGCCTTTCCCTCGCATTCAGGCTCTGCCCCCAGGAGAAGCCAGAAGCATCATTTGACAAAGGCCAGCAGGCTGGCCCTGAAGGCCCCTGGGGACATTGACTCAGAAAGGAGGGCCCCTGGGGGGCTCCCTGGGTTTGCATTTAACTTATCTCAATCTCACCAAATGGCAGGGTCTCTGCTCAGCAAATAGGTGTGCAAGCCCAGGACAGGAGCCCCTAGCTGGGAGGAGCAAGGTGCTCCAGTCCCCTGGCTTCTGGCTGGCCTGGGGGGCACCCAGGGCAGACATGCCTCACCCTTTAATCCCCTTGCAGAGTGGAGCTTTTGACTAGGGTAAGGCCACACATGGCAAAGTCAGGGACTGAGCTAGAATTTGAACTCAGGGCTTCACAGCTCCAAAGTGCACCTTTTAGTGTGAGACAGCAGCATGTGGGTTGCCCAAGTTCATGTCCCAACTGCACCCCTAAGTTCCTTCACCCTTCCTGGCCTTGCTTTTCTCAATGGAAAGATCAAGTAAAGAAACATTTAACTTGTAGGATTATTGGGGGGGGGGATAGTGTGTGCCCCGAGCAGGAGCTGAGCACTCACTGATTGCCTTTTTACCTAGAGACAAAGCTGATGGCCCTCAGCGACAAGGCCAGCAGAACCACCCACCTGTCCCCACAGCACCCACTACCTCTCCCTTGTTCCTTAACTCTCCCCCTGATGCTGCTTGGCAGGTCCTTCCCCAAATCTCTCTCCCTCCCCTCTTTCTGGTCTCTGCTGAAATATCACCTGCTCAATGAGGCCTTTCCCAGTCCCCTATTGAAAATGGCAGCCCCTACCCGAGCCCACAGGCTCTGAACTCTGACCCTCTGATTGCCCAGCATTTCCACCATGCAGCCGAGTGCATATCTGACTTCCTTAGTGTATTTATTGTTCCTCTCTCTTTAGAATGCTGCTCCCAAGGGAACAGGATTGAGCTTTATTAATAGCTGTAGTTCCAGTGGTTCTCAACAGTGGGCTCTTTGGCTCCCCGGGGGGATAGGTGGCAATCTCTGGGGACATTTTTGGTTGTCACAACCTGGTGTGTGGTACTGATATCTAGTGGGTAGAGACCAGGAGGGTTGCTGAATATCCTACAGGGCATGGGACATCTGCTGCTCCACCAAACACAAGGATCATTCAGCTCCAAATGCCAATGGTACCACAACTGTATCCCCATTACTTAAATCAGTTGGTATGTGCATAGTAGGTGCTCAATAAATGCTTGTTATAGAAGAATAAAGAGATGCTATCATCATCATCATCATCATCATCATTATTATTTAATAACAGATATGATCAAGAATAATCCTTAAGAATGGTTGTCCCTCCTGAGTTTATGGCCAACAGGTCACACTGGCATGTCGCATCTTCCCTCTGGTCAAGGGTCTGCCCTCTGGAGCACCCAGAATGGGTTGCAAACTGCTTATCTATGGATCATCATAAGCTAAGACCAGTCCATGTTGCCAGGCACCTGGGAGCCAGGTGAGGCTGGCCCATGGGCTGCCTCTGTCGGAACGCCCATGGTCTCCCAACACTTGCCCCCATGTGGAAATGCTCAGGATCTTTTGCTCAGTGGGACAAGGAGCCACCTCTGTTCAGGGTGACCCCAACAGGACCCCTCTCCTGCAGCCCAGGAGCCTCACAGGTCTGGGTGAACTTTGCTGTTTGTGTTTCTCTCCAGAAAGGGCGATATGAGGGACATGGACGTTCAGCGGGGTGCGGGATGTTGAAACCTCCCCTGGCCCAGCACCACCCAGCCAGAGGATACTTCCTTGTTCTGCTGACCTAAGAAATTGCCACTGACAATTTTAAACAGCCAATGTGACAGACTGGGCTCACATACAAAGAACACCTCCTATCAGCTGCATGGACCCTCGGGACTATGCTGCTGTGCCCTGCGGGACAGTGGAGCACGGACAGGAAGGATGCTTCTGCCTTTTGCTGGGCTTTTCTTCACCTCCCATAGGGCTGACAACACCGAGGCCAGCACCATCAAACACATCTTTCTCTGCAGGCGCCCACCCCGTTCCCACCAAGAATTCCAACCAAGGGCCACCATTTCCTGCCCTTATAGCATCTCCCAAGCCTCTCCTCCCCAGGCATCCTGGGCTCAGCAACGGGGTCTTTCTCTATAGAATGGCGAGGTTGGCCAAGTCCCATCTTCTCTCTTCTGAGCTTCCCTCTGTTCTTCTGTATTCTACCTCTCCTCCCAAATGTTCAGAAATTTCCTAAATAAGTCATTGATGTTAAGGTCCAGTGGCTGACATAGTGGATGCAAGGCCATGGGCCACAGGAATGAGTCTCTTGTGACAGAACATTAGGCACCAAACAGCTAAGTTTTTTGGGGAGGAGGGGGAAAGATGATGTTTGGTGGGCAGGGACTTTCCTGATGCCCCTGAAGTCACATGGAGCTGGTCTAATTCTGTCAGGGAGTAAGACTGGCCCAAAAACCATGATGGGATGACAGGGTGGGCATGTGTGTCAAGCGACCACTTGAAAATGAACCAGGAGCCCACATAGGGTAGCCCAGGGTGTTGATGACCGGAAGCCTGAGGGCTGGGGAGAGATTCCTCACTTAATCTGTGAGCTTTCCTGCTATAAAAATTCACATCACCATCACCCCCTGAGCCATGAGGCATCCTGGCTGATGGTCACCTCCCCCAGGTCCAGTGTCTGAGGGTCTGGATGGATGCTGGGAGAAGTACAGGCACAGCAACCTGTCCTGGACACCTCCAGTGAACTGGATGCTGTCACCTGTGACCTTACTTTGTTCTCACAGCACTCTGGTGGCTGGTTGACAAATGAGGAAACTGATTTTCCAAGCAGTTTAGTGACTTGGCCAATGTCACCTGCTTAGTAGGTGCACTAGCTGGGTTTGGAGCCTACATCTCCCACCACCTAAGGCCAGCCTTTTCCAGTCAAGTGTGAAAAATTCAGCCAACCCTCCTCCTGCATCTCCTCCCTACCAAGTCACGAAACCCTGACTCAGAAACTTTAGAGTGCTGAGATCTCAGGAGATAGCCAAGGACTCGTGGGGCCGGGGTGTAGCCTACTAGGATGCTGCAGTTTTCACATTACCAACACTCAACCGTCTTCTGCCAAAGTAGACGCGGCAGATGCAGTAGCTTGCAACACACACAGCCTCTCAAGTGTATCCACTGGTCCCACATGAGGGGAGGGAGGTGGAAGTTTGGGCGAGGACATGAGATCTCACCATTATTAGACTCTGTAGGGGTCCTGGCCCTGAGACACCCTCAGCTACATCCAGTTACCAAATTAGCAGAGAAGGGAGGCTGAGCCAGGACATCCCATGCAGGCTAGAGTCCCCAACCCCATCTCCAGGGCAATTCAGGCTGTTAATTTATCAAGCTCAGGGGTTTGTGGAGAGAGGGGAATAAGTTTGAAGTAGGTGGGAGGGGGTCCCCGCCTTGTGTTCCCCTGGATGGAAGTGAGCAAGAGCCAGCTCCAGTGACATCCAGAGTGTGATGTTCATCAAATGGTGACAGGCTCCCACTTGCAGACCCTGCCCTGGATCCTGCTTTCCCTAGGTCATTGAAAATCTATACAAAGCGCTGAATCTCTTCTCTTCTGGAAACAAGATCTTCCTCCTCCATGAAAGGGGGCATGGCTGTGCCAGGCAGGATCGGATGAGAGCATGTGGCTATGCCTGGGCAGTCAGAATGTAAGCCCCTTTGCTCCTCAGCCAGGTTCCTGGGATTTCTCTCTCAAACCCCTTTCAAACCAGGAAGGGATAATTTGATTTCACTTTAAAAATTTTAACAAGCACCATCTCCATCAATTGCCAAATTAGGATGAGGCCAAAGAGATCAAGTAATCAAAACGAAGGGCTCCAGGGTGATTGGGGACATTTTTTGGCGTGCGACTGGGGGTTGATATCTCACACCCAGCATCTGCCGCGGGGTCCCGATCGCCACTCCTCTTCTCCCTGCGTGCCCACTTCTGTTCCGTGGCACCCAACAGACACTTCCTCGTACCAACCAGCCCTAGGCATCCTCGCTGTCAGGCGTCCTGGGCAGGCAGACTCACTGGAGACTGGCCGGCGGGTCCCACCCTCTGGGTAAGTGAGGCCACTTGGCAGCTCAACAGGTGTTGGTGGGCTTTCCTTTTCTACATGATCCGGAAAATTTCTGCCAGCCCCATCTTAAGTCCGTCGAGGGAAAGTCTGGCCTCCGTTTTGGAGTGGGAAAACTGCCCAGCAGTGTCTACAAAGAGGGGGCGTCATCACCTCCCGCCGCAGTCCTACCTACACACACAGACAGACACACACACCCTCTGCCCTGCTCAGTACAGGACACGCGCACGGCGCGGGCCCCCGGCCCCGCGGTGATGGGCAGCCCGGCGCAGCGGCACAGGCACCGGCGGAAGATCGTCCCCTTCCCCGACCCCCAGGAGGGAAGAGCTGGTCTCCCTCTCTCTGGCTCCTACCTCGTACGAGCAGCCGCGACCCCCGACCCAGGTCCAAGGTCCTCCGCCGTCCGGGCGTGCGGGGCGGGAGGTACCACGCAGGCTGCCCTGGCGCCCGCCCCGTCCCGTCCACGGGAGCTGCTCCTCGCCAGTGACCGGGGCTGCAGCCTCCGCCGCTTTCGCTCCGGACCCGGAGAGGGAGGGGCAGGCGGGGCGGGGCCTGGGCGGGGCCTGGGCGGGGCCTCCCGGTCCGCAGGCCAGGAGCTGCCACCCGGCAGTGGGACCCCGCAGACTCTGCCTTCCGCCGCCAGAGGTGACCCTCTGGGCTAGAGCACCCTCGTGGGGATTGCGGGAAAGAGTAGGGGGCGGGGGAGGGGAAGCATTCGAGGCGCTGCTTAGGGTTTGGCTGAGAACTGCCTTGAATCAGACCTACCTTTGAATGCCAGCTGCTGCTGCGGCTTCTGTAGGGCTTTTTCATAACGACAGTGACAACGATAAGGATGATGGCCATGATAACAGGACGACGTTGCCAGCTGGTATTTATTGAGCACTTACTGTGTCCTAGGCACTGATCGTGCGCTTTGCATGCCTTAAGTCAGTGCACCTCACAACATCCCCACTTTACAGATGAGAGAAGGAGGCACAGAGAGGTCAAGTGAGGTGTCTGAGGACACACACCTGGAAAATGGCAGAGCCTGATTGCTGCTCAGGTCTGACTGGCTCTGGGATCGCAAATCATTTGCCCCTCTAAACTATTAAATGGAAATATATACAATAAATGATGGCATCTAACATTTTCAAATTTCTTCTTTTCACGCCTTCTCTGTCTCCTTTGTTCTCTGGGCCCTGGACATGCAGTAGGTACTCAATAAATATCCATCAATCAACGACTGATTTGAAAGTTACAGCTGGAGCATGTGGCCTGTCCAGCCTGGTTGGCTGGTACAACCAAAGGATTCAATTTCCTAGCTTGAATATTTGCTCATCTTCTTTTCTTTGTAAGGGCAGCCTGACCAATACCTTGGTCCAGCAGCTTACACACAAACCAGCAGCTTCTGTTCCTGCTACAAGTGGGACGGGGTAGCTTTCAGGGATGGGTTGCCAGGGTGCAAGCTCCAGGTCGTGGAAGCTTCCAGTGGAAGGTCTGTAAAGATCCTACAGGCCATGGAGTGGCCAAAGATGTGGAGGATGTATAGATTTGGGGGAAACATATGTGTTAAGTAATGAGACATCAGTAGTGAACATATTGGCCAAAGACTCCTGACCTGGGTGTCATCGCTGCATATGAATGGGGTCATTTGCAACTGGGACAACTAAAGATTTTTGGAAAGGATGTGCCAGGTTTCCATTCCCAGCATTTTAGGACCAGAAAATTCTCAACTTTTTTTTTTTCCCTCTTCCCACCTACCTCAGGAGTGCAGGCAGCAGGTCTGACCCATAGTAGGTGCACAGTTAATATTTGCTGTATGAATGACTCTAAGTTGGATATGTTTTCCCTAGACTGTCAAGGAGAATCAAACAAACAATCAAAGGCATGGCTGGAGATGGGTCAGCAGGCAGGAGATGTGCCTTTAGAAAGATCTGCAATTAATATTCCCAGAGAAAACCAGAGGGGCTGGCCTGGGACCATGTCCTTCAGGGTCATCTCTTTTGGGCAGCAGCTGTGTCCTTGGGCAACTGAAGAGTGGGTCTGTGGAGGGATGAAGGTGACCAGACTCCCTGGGGGTGGGTATTAAGGAAGGGATAGCTGGGGATGGGGTGTCTTTTCTCATGAGCTGATGGAGGGATGCTAGAAATTCTTTCCACTTGTTCCTTAGATAGGTCCCTCTTTGACCAGTGTGATCCTGTTCTCTGGATCATCTTGCAATACCTGTGGTGAAATAGCCTTTGGAAGACTGATTTTTCCCTTTAGCAGAGAAGTGGGTTTGCAGAGTTGCTCATGGCCTCCTTTCCAGTAGTGCTGCCGGAGGCAAGTGGGGGAGGCCTCAAGACATGGGTGGGTTAGTGAATGAGGCCTTCCGCCTGGCTCTGTCCCTACCTAGCTGTGTGACCTCAGACAAGTTATTTAGACTCTCTGAGCTTTAGTTTACTCTTCTATAATCAGGATTGGCTTCATAGGTGTATGACTAGGGCAGTCACACAGCTCTGCTCTTAGGAAAGCTCTGTGCTTGATTTAACAATGTACTTTCACCATCTTGAAATGCTTTGATTTTTTTAATCAAGGAGCTGCATTTTAATTTTTGCATGGAGCCTGCTTGGCTATGTAGCTGGTGCTGGCAGGGTCCCCAGCCTCACTGGGTTATTGTGACGCTCTACTGAGATCCTGTTTAAGGAAAGGCTGATGCGTAGCAGGCTCTCCACAGAAATGACTTTTCCCTCCTTGGCTCTGGCCATGAAGGATAAATAGAAGTTCAGCAGGGAGGCTGAGGGCTGGGAGGGAGTTTCAATCAGAGGGAGCATGGGCCACGGTACGAGAGTTTGAAATCAAGCTCAAGGAAAGGGCAAAAGGGTTTTAGTCAGCTTTTCATCACTGTGACAAAAATACCCAACAAGAACAACTTAGAGGAGGAAAAGTTTATTTGGGGCTCCTGGTTTCAGAGGTCTCAGTCCTCGGATGGCTGATTGCATCGTTCCCAGCCCGAGGTGAGGCAGCACGTCATGTGGGAAGGGCCACTGTCCTCACGGCAGCAAGGAAGGAGAGAGGGGGCGGGTGGGCAGGGACTGCGGGGAAGATGCACCCTTTCCTTCCAGGGCACACCCCAGTGACCCAGCTCTGCCAGACACACCCCAGTTACTACCGAGCTAATCCATTCAGACTACGATGGACCAATGAGGCTACAGCTCTCACAGTCTAATCATTTCACCTCTGAATATTCCTGCATTAACCAGAGCTTTTGGGGGACACCTCATATCCAACCCTTATCAAGACCGAAGACACAGATCATAGCCGGGCGCGGTGGCGCACACCTGTAATCCCAGCACTTATGCTGAGACAGAGAAATCACCAGTTCAAAGCCAGCCTCAGCAAGGGCGAGGCACTAAGCAACTCAGGGAGACCCTGTCTCTACATAAAACACAAAATAGGGCTGGGGATGTGGCTCAGTGGTCGAGTGCCCCTGAGTTCAATCCCTGGTACAAAAAAAAAAAAAAAAAAAAGACACAGATCATGAGGCCCCCAGGTATGGAAGGCCTTCTGACTCTTAAGGAGTTTGGCCCTCAGGCCCAGAGGCTTGTGAGCAGCGCTGGGAAGGGAAGGTGAGGGGAAGGTGAGTGGGCTGGGAACGCGACATCCTTGTCCCCTTCGGTGCTGCCTGCTTCAGATAATGAGACAGGCAGTGGTTGGCGTGGGCGGGAGCCCTGCTCACAGGCTGCCAATACAGCTGTAGGAACCGTTTGTTGTAGACTTAATGGGAAACTGCTGTAGGTGTAACAGCCAGCAGCTGTGCTTGGGGATTTGGGGACTCTGGGCCTGATGAATAATGGAGCAGCCCTTCCTCCTTAGGTCTCTTTTTCTCTCTTTTCAATAATTCATGCATTCCCCATTAGTTGAGGAGTTCCATAAAATCCCAGCTTTCTCTGAATCCAGGGCCAATCTGAGCAAATCTGATGGCTTTATGCCTGAGGTCTTCCTTAGAAATATGCTCACGTGCACATCTGGCTTTGTAGGCTGGACCTTGTGTCCATGTCAAGAAAAATGTCCAGTTGTGTCTGGGAGGAGGAAAGCTCTTTCAGTCCCACCCAGCTCCTTGCAGGTGGAGGGAGGCTTTGGGATTGCAGAGGCAGGTGAGAAGATATCTTCTGTCACTCTGAATTCCTACGTGATGATGAGGAAGGAGTAAAATTCCCTGGTGGCCTCAGATAGACACATGTCACAGCAGGAAAAAGAATGTCTGTAGTTTGAAGCCACTGCGACTCAGAGGGCTGATTACCCCCGCAATGTGATCTAACCCCATCTGTCTCCCTTCCTCCTTCCCTTTCTTACACCTTCTAGCATACACTGAATCCTTTACCTACAAGTAAACGGGCCACACTCGCAGTGTTACACTAAGATGGGCTGGGGAAGACCTTGAGGTCCTAGTGCTTATCAGCACTGATGTGGTGCGGTCAGAACCGGACAGACAAAGCATGCCACACAGTGCCAGGGATGGAGGTTTCAGTGCTTCTCTGCAGATCCAGATCAAGTTTGCAATGAGTGTGACTTGAAGGCATGCAGATATGAATCTGTGTGTGTTGGGGGCCTGGGGGGGTGGAGGAGGGAGAAGGCTCAGTGAAGACAGGGAGTGAGGACAGGCAGACTGGGCAGGGTGGGGCAAGAGGAGCCGCGCTCTGTGTAGAGTTGTCCCTATGGAGGGCTGATTAGTAGTAATGTCATTAATACCTATTATAACCAATGTCAATCACATGCTAGGCGCTTTCCATGTGTGAATGCATTTGGATCTCATGACACTGTGAGCTAGGACATTATGACCTTTTTATTTCCAGATGAGGAAGTGGAGGTTTAAAGAGCAATTTGCCCTAGGAATGACCAGATCAGAGTGTTCAAAGGAGAATGGTAAGGTCAGGCTCCATCTGCCTGGGCATCACTCATGCCAAGAGTGGAAAAACAGCCAGAATTTTCAGGCCACTGTCAGGTCCCAGGTCTCTGGGACTGTCTCAGCAGAGGGCCCAGAGTTGTCCAGAGACACACAGTCCAGTGACTGGACAAGAGGGGAAGGCTGGGGTGACGAGTCAGGAGTTTAAGGAATATTTCAAGAAACAAGGGACTGATCTCCATTCTTTCTCTGGAGGGGGGCTGTGTCACCACAAAACACTTCCTGCCCAGTGGGGCCAAGATTTTGCATGTGTGTGGCCTCCAGGTGAGATGCTTGTTCAGGGCTCTTCCTGCCCATGGACTTGGCTTTGATGGGCAAGGCCATCCACGAGTGCAGGGACTGGCTCTACTGCACCCTTCCCCATTCACACAGACCTGGCTGCACCCTCCTTTCTCTGTCACCTCTCTCTGTCCAGCCTGAGGTTTCCCGGCCAGCAAGCACCCCTCTCCTTTCCACAGCCCACTGAGTGCCTTGTCCAGGCTCTGAGCATGGACAGAACAGGAAGTGCCTCCCCTTGTTCTCCGGCCAGCAGAGCGGGAAGCCTGGGGTGTCTGCATAGCCGCCTGCTCCCTGCCAGGTGGCTGAGCAGCGGCTCATGTTCCTGTGTTCCCATGTGCCCAGGGGCTGTTCTCCTCACTGCCCTCCCTGCTGGGCTGTGACCAGCTGTTCATCCTCTGCTCACATACTTTGTCCCCTTGGTAACTAGATCATTGCTTCTAAAATGGTTCCAAGATCAGGGAAGCCCATTCACAAAATGAAGACATCTCCATTTTGACTGCTGAGAAAGTCACAGGAGATGGTATTGGATAATGGCCCTGAACGCAGCAGTGCACATTAGGGGCAGGGAAGGTCTGAAGGTGACCCAGTGAGATGCCCCCAAACAGGTCAGCACTGGACAGCTCCTGGCAGTGCAGGCCACCAGGTGGCTGGGGGAGATTCTGCAAAAGGTGCTCAGAGCCCGTAGGCCCCTCACTTTTCCTTGTTCTCTGCTGAACCCTATAAAACGTCTCTGGATACTTGTGCCCTTGGTCCTCAGGGAGACACCCGTCACAAATGATATGATAATTTATGCCGGCGTCAGCATGGATGCGTTAAGCTTAGGGGTTAAACAGGCAGGTGCCATGCAGACAGGTCCTTAGAGAACTCCTGGAGGTTTGGCACTGAGAACAGTGACTACAGTGGTCACAGACTCAGTGAGCTGGTGCATGGCTGCAAGGGAAAGGCGGCAGCTTACCCCAGCTAGGAGGGGCTCCAGGAGCAGCCACTTCTCCAGAGCAGTCTGCAGAGGGTGGGCTTCTGTGGCAAGAGAGGGGTGAGGGCTCCCAAAACACAGCCAGGAGCCCTATGGGAATGAGAATGAGGGAGGGGAGAGGGAGGCCAGGAAATGGGAGCATTTCCAAGTATTTCAGAACAAAGAAAGCAGGAACAGGCTCATGCTACCTCCCCAATTACCTGGCTCCTGGGATGACAGAAAATAGCATCTTAAATAGCCATTTCCTAGCTTTGAAGCTCATGTAAAAGGTTTTTGAATATGAGAGCAAAAGATGGAGTCAGCTAGACAGGTGGCATTGGGAAGGAAGCTGTGTGTGCTGTCGAAGAGCCAGCAAGACTGGGGTATAGATGTGCACCCCAAGCCATGATAGCCTCTTCTAGCCCTAGTCTGCTTATGGGACCTACCAGCTCCCACACAAGGCTGGGTCAAACCCCTACCCCTCCATTTTACATGAGAGATTTCAGCATCAAGGAATTTAGGTATTTTGGGGGATCATGGTTTTAGAAGTTCAGTCTGTGGTCAGCCGACTCCATAGCTCTGGGCTGGAGGTGAGGCTGAACGTCATGGTAGAAGGGCATGGAGGAGAGAAGCAGCTCAGAACCTGGCAAGCAGAAAGTGGAAAGAGAACTCTGCTCACCAAGGACAAAATATAACTCCCCCCTCCAAAAAAAAAGAAAAAATAAATACATTCCAAAGACACACCCCTACCCCGTGCCCTGCTTCCTCCAGCCACACCCTACCTGCCTACAGTTACTGCCTAGTTAATCCATATGGATGGATGAATCCATTGATTAGATCACACTTCATAATCTAATCACCCCACCTCTGATCATTCTTGTGTTGTCTCGCACATGAAATTTTGGCGGACACCTTATATCCCAACCATAATAAATACTAATGGCTGTGGTGCAGAGAGTCTAAGGGATAGTTACTGATGGTGAGATGGGGTGGGGAAGGGGTAGAGATGACCCCTGAAATGCCAGCCATATTGCTTTTCAAGGTCTGCAGGATTCATCTGAATTTGGTTCTAGGAAATGGGAGTTCCATTGGACATGGCAAAGAGGCCTCTTAGAAAACGGACCTGCCTTGAGTTATCTGGAAGCCTTTAGCTTCTTGATTAAGGAAGACAAATCCTTTGGCCTCACCTGTAGAGAACACAGGTTCTGCTTCTGCACCAGGAGAGAAAAGATCCCCATTTTCTCCATTACTGCCATCTACTGGCAAATACCTAAAATTTCCCCGGCAGAGTTTCTGTCTTCTGGTAGGAGAGTTTAGTGCAGGCTCTGTTCTTGCTCCTTTCCAAACAATGATAATCATAGATGGCTCGAGGTTAAAGGACCTTGGAGGCCCAGGAGCTAAGACCTCCCTCCTGTACTGAGACCTCCACCCCGCCTCATGGGAAGGAAGCAACAGTCCCCATTTATTGGTGAGTCTGATGAACTGAGTGCCTCAGTCTCATCTGGGTTTCTGGACCTTAGAGCCGACATCTTGCTGAGGGCGGGGCTGCTCTGCCCTGCAGGATGCTCAGCAGCATCTCAGGCCTGACTCCCTAGATGCAGGGAGGACTCCCTCCCCAGTTGTGACAGCCAAAACCATTTTCAGTCATCACCAAATGTCCCCTGGGGGGCAAAATCAGTCCTGGTTTGAAACCACTAGGCTAAATGTTAAACAGACATTTTTCATGCTCATATTTCTATTGACCTCAGAGCAGAAGGGGGCAGGATGTGGCCTTAGCGATGTGGGAAAGGCCCCTGGCTCTGAATCCTGAGGAACTTCTCATAAGTGAAAGAAACAGACCACTTTTATTTTCTTTAGTTACATAAGAGCCAAGCATCCCAGTACAGCAAATCTTGCTTTTCTTCCACAGACAGCTTGGTCTGTTTTCACATGAGGATGGGGCCTTGCTCCTTTAATCATAGCTGTGTGGTACCAGTCCTTGTGATATAGCTCAGTTACTACCGTGTTCACGGAGTGCTCATCTCCCTCCAGACCATGGTGTCCATCCTCGTATAGAAGCCTCGGCATCTCCAAAGTGCCTTCTGGGCGAATGCACGGAAGATCTCAGTTTGTCCTGAACCCTGTGAGGTAAGTTCATCACTTTTAGTTATTCAGAGGAGCAAAATAAAGATCTGTGGGGATCCGAGTCACTTGTGCACAGTCATGCAGGAAATTTGAGACTGAACTGGGATTCGTTCATTCATTCATTCATGTTTTCAACATGCTTGGGATGAGGTGACCTGACGCATGCTCCCAACTGTAGGAGCAACACTTTTTTTTCCTAGCCAATGGACCATATTCCAGATTGGACGTCCAGAGCGATAAAGGCCATGTTGGATGAGAGACTCAGATGTCATTTTGTGGGGACTCTAGATCCTAGTGTCACAGCAAAGGTTTCTAAAACAATGTTGGGAAGGAAGAAACATGTCTATCCTCCTCCCTGGTGGTCCTCTTCGGGCGCACTCTCTCTGCCCCATTAGCAGCTCCTGCCCTGTCCTGTGACATCTGTCATTAGACCCTGAGGTTAGCAACACTGTTAACTGTCCAGATGCGCTTTAACCCATCATACCCCTGGAGCCCAAAGTCCTTCAGGAAATGGTGGGGGGATGTAATTAGACCAGATTCTTGACTAGGGTGATTTTATTCCCCAGGGGATATTTGGCTATGTCTGGAGGCATTTTAAGAGAGGGTTGTCACCGGTCTCTAGTGGGTAGAAGCTGGGATGCTGTTAAATATCCTGCAATGCACTGAAGAATCATTCTCACCAACAAAGAGTAATGCCACCCAAAATATCAAGGCTGACATTTTATATTAAGACTGAGAAGTAGATAACATATCAGAGTCATGTGCTTAGAGTGAGGAAGGGGCAGCTCCCAAAAGGTGAGGTGAGGTTGGGACAGGTTGTTGGGGGAGGCCACAGCTGCTGTGGATGGGTTGGTTCATATCTGTGGCCCTGGCAGAATAAACAGCTCTCTATTTTACTTTCTTGTGTGTCTTGGTTTGGATAATTAATTAAATAGCCAGCCTATCATTAGACACAAACAGCAGCTACTCCCTAGGAGGACAAAAGCCCCTGGACAAGGGCACAGCATTCTCCTCCTTTCAAACCATGGCAAAACCTGAACTGGAACCTTCCAGACACAGAAATCACATAGGGCCTTTGGAACCAGATGATCCACCCAACTCACAAAATGATTCTATTGCATTTTTCAGTCTAATAAAATTTCCCAGCATCTCCTCTCTGGCCTATAATCTTTTCTCCATAGTTGGTTTACTGCTTTTTGTTCTGTTTTGTTTTGCTATAAATTGTTCTTACTGCAGCCATGGGTTTTGGGCCATGATCCATGGGTAATAACTTCTCAAGAAACCACATGGAATGATGCTCTCTCATACAGAGGAAGCCCTCAGGAGCTCTTGGAGGTTGACCTGTTCTCCCCTGGACCTTCTTCCAGCCCAGGCAAATCCCATAGGCCTTTTTAAGGCCAATAGTGGGTCATAGGAGTTCTCACTTAGGGGCTCACTGCCTCACAGGCTCTTGCCTAAAGCAGACATTGCCAAGAAGAATGAAATTCCCACGACTACTTACCATAGCAGGCAGCCACGGACATTTAGGCCACTTCCAATGAGTGAAGTAGACACTCCAGTTAAAGCGCCCGGCCATCTTAGCCCTTTGTCAGAGAGGACCTTCCTTTTCTCATCTCCTTTATGATGGGGGTGGGCTGAGGGCGCCATGTTTGGGGGCAAAACAGCCTGCTTAGCCTCAGAGGTATGGACGAGGAGTGGGAAGCTGACCCGACTGTCAATCCATGGGCCTGCCAGTGCTCAATGACATGGCTGAACCCCAAAGCACGCCAGGCTGTCAGATTCCCTCTTTCAGGAAGAAGGATGAAGAGAGACCCAGGGGACATGGACGCTAAAAGGATGAGCAGAGGCTAAGGAGAGGCCAGGGAAGGTATGGCTGGTGGAAGATTTGAGAAAACAGGCACGCTGAGGTGGAAGAGACTCACTGGTCCCGGATGCCTGAGTACCTCCCTGTATACAGCGCTCTGGAAATGACAAAATTGTGCAGAACAGATCAGGGGTTGCCTGAGGCTATGGTGGGGGTCGGCTGACTAGAAAGGGCCAGCACAAATGAATTTCTTTCTGGATTGGAAAATTCCATATCCTGGTGTTTATAGGACTCTGTACCTATGTCAGAATTTCATAGTAACCGAGGAGCACAGTGAGTGTGTGTAAGAGCTGGTGAGGTCCACGAAGATCTGCACGCTGGTTAATAGCATTGTTCTATGGCGATGCCATGGTTCTGCTATGGCAGTGCTCTGGTCATGTAAGACATCACTGGTTGAAGAGTACACTGGGACAACCTGCAGCGTTTTTTTTTTTTTTTTTTTTTTGCAAATTCTTTTGAGTCTTCCATTATTTCTAAATAAAAAGTTTTAGAAAGAGGGAGTGGCTGAGAAGCTGAAAGGAATAACTGCAAAGATCCAACTTCCAGAATTGCCTCTGATCCAGAGATTTCCAGAGCCAGCCCCTAGCCGGGTCCACCTGTGTTTATTGTAACCCAAAGGGCCTACGCAGAGCACACTCCTGACACCTAAGTCTTTGTGTGCAACTTTGGTGATTTCTTCTGAAAAAGAAAGAAAAAAAAAATCCCCTAAAGCAGAATTGCTGTGTGTAAGCACATTTTAAAGACTGTTACACAGTGCCAAATTACCCTTCAAAATTATTGCACCAATTTAAATTCCCACCCACAGGGAATGAGAGGGCTAGCTCCCCTAACTCTTGCCAAAATCGAGTTTTAATCTATAAAGAAGGCTTTTAACCTTTGCCAAGTTGACAGATAAAACATGGTGTCTCATTGTTCTTTTCCTCCAGGAATTCTAAGTTCCTTTCTTGGACTGAGTTGGACCACATCTTTGGCTACGTTTCAGGACATTGCGTCCAAATTCTCCCTGGGTCACCTTCATGGAGTTGCATTTCAATATTATGCCCCTTACGTGACGCCAATCACTAAAGAAAGGCAACACAAAATTTGCTACGGCATTTTTAAAAAAGTCCCAAATGTTGTTGAGGACATTGTGTCTTATATTGCCAGTGTCTCTTTGATGGAATAAAACCAGACCTGAGAAACTTCCTTTGAAATTTTGTGTTAGGAAACGGTTTCTTTCCCAGAGGAACACATGCGCTTCCTTGATTCCAGGAATGAGAACCATAGAACTGATCATCATGGTTCTTATGCTTTTGGCTGCTAGGAAATCTAAAGCCAATTTTGAGGATTAATAACAGTAATTTTATTGACTCTTATGAAAAATATGTTTTCATTGTCTTTGGTTCTTATGTTCTATTTCTATTTAATTATTTGTCTGAAGTGTTCTCCTTGCAAACCACTTCAAATCCTATGGAAAGAGGCAAACATGTTCTTGACAGTGGGTTCTGCTAATAGTTGCATCCCTAACACGTAATCCTGTCCTGGTACATATAATGGTGCTCACAGAAATGTTTGTTGAATGAATGAATGAATGAATGAATGAAGACACTTGCCAACAAACAATCCAAGAACAGCACAAAGACATTGAAAAGAAACCATAGTGACTAGTTGGTTTGAGGACAAGAAAATATTAGCACGGAAAAACAAGATTTCAGCAAGCAAACCAGGAAATAAGTACTAACAATCTCTAAAAACGCTCAGCTGTCTCTCTGTGAATCCAACCGGGGAAGTGAAGCAAAATACATTCAAAATTTTTAGGAGTAAAGACGTTCATCACTGACTCGTTTAAAACACTGAAAACGCTGGAAAAACCTAAAAGCAATTAATAAGGGAAGTTGTAAGAATATACTGGCAATCTGTAGACATTTAGAATATTCAGTACAAAGAGTTCTTCATGACTTGAAGAAAAATGTATGCAATATGATGTATACATGAAACAGAATGATACAGAATTGTATAGTTTTTTTAGTACTTGGGATTGCACCTAGGGGTTCTCACTGCTGATCCGCATCCCCAACCCTTTTTAAAGAAAAATTTATTTTGAGACAGGTTCTAACTAAGTTACTGAGGCTGGCCTCGAATTCCTGTCTCAGCCTCCCAAGTCACCAGATTTACAGGTATGTACCACCGTGCCCAACCTGAGTTGGACATTCTTTATGTTCTCCTACAATGTAAGATAATGTTTATATGTCCAAAATGGAATATCATGCAGACCTTCAACATGATTGTGTGTTTTGTAGTGGAATCTTTCCTAGTTGAGGTCTACTGGAATGGTCTACAGGATTAACCAATATTCTTTCTTTTTGGTTAAACACTAAATAATTCCCATGACATTTTATTTCCTTCAAATTCCTATTTTCTCACATTTCCATCCAATGTTTCTCCCACTGTATCAATTTATTCCCCACACTCTTGATGCCTACTGTACTAATACAAATGCTCTTCAACTTACAGTGGGGTCACATCCCAAAAACCCATTAAAAAAAAGTGGAAATAGAAGTGGTACCGCCTATCTAGCACTAGCCCGGAGGAGGTCAAAATTGGAAGTAGGGTCTGTATTGGATGAGGGTCACTTTTGCAGCCTCGAGGACCATCTGACTGTGCTTTGTGGTTAAGTAATTGAAGCACATGCCATACATGCTGGTGAGTTATGAATGCCAAGGACAGAGCTGTGCCCATGAACACCAAATAGGATGTTTAAGAAAGAGGAAAACAGCTCTAGAGCCACTGTAAGGAAGGAAAGGACGAAAGCCCAGGAGACACTGGAAATATCTAGAAGGGCTCTGCATTCAGGTTGCTCTGGATCTTGCTTCTCTTCAAATAAATCAAATTGGAAATCTCAAGTCCAACCTCATGAGTATAGTTTCTGCAAGAAAGAGACCCCCCCCAATTCAGAGGGAAGGCCTGGTCCTTTCTGAATGATCTTGGACTTACAGGCTTGGAAGATGTTTAACGTATGTGTGCTGTGGTTTCTGCTTTAGGTGATCAGCTTTGAGTCCTAGTGGAGTTAAAAAGAGGGCTTCACTGTGCAGTCATGAGAACATAATGATTCCATGAAATGAGGAAACCATCAAATTATTTGAGTAAGGCAGTAGCTATCTTGGGGCGGTAGGATTTTTCTTTTCCTTATTTGTATCAGCTACAAGAATCAAGCATTGTTTTTGTGAATTTTCTAAAAAGTAAAAGCATTCCTGTAGTATGCTGCCCCAACCAAGCCCCACTCCTCCCTGGGCGGCCCGTGGCCAAGGCCATCTGGTATTCCACTCTGACAAGTCCCCACCCACTAGCGACGCTTCCCTTCATGGTTCCTGCTTCTTGGGGAAGCATGTCAATTCCAGGGTTGTCCTGCCGTGGAGGGTGAGCCCCAGCCAGCCAGCCATGTACTGTCTTCTCCTCCCTGGTTTCTCTGGTGGAGAGTCACCAGTGGGGGTGGCTGCAAGGTACCTGCTGGGTTCTGAGAACCGCAGTGCTATTTTTCTCTCTCCTCCCACACCCAGAGAGTGGGAAAAAAAAAAGTCAGGAGGAGGATGAAGGTAGGAGAGAGGCTTCCAGAAACAGTTCCAGAGGGCATCTAGTCTCATGGCATTCAATCAGCCAAGGGAAGCAAACTCCCCCTAGGTAGCAGTGTGTACTTGGAAGAAAGCTACAAAGGGAGAGAAGGTCCCAGGAGGGCCCTGGTCCTGCTCCTTCCACCCATTGCTATGTCCGTGATCTGCTGAACAGGTTCCACTCAGAAAGATCAGAGCAACCTGGTGCCCAGCCTTGCTGTGCCGCTTAGGAGTTTTGCATTCAGAAGCAAGTTGGACCTAGGTTTCCCCATTTGTAAGATGTGAATAATGATCTCTATCCCATGGAGATGCCATGAGGGTTAAATGAGATGATCATATTTTGTACATAGGTGTGGGGTGGGCGTCAGCTCTTCCTCTCCAGTCTGTTTGCTGCTGACTGCCTCTTTTTCAGCCTTTCCCCGCATCAGACTGCAGCCTCCCTACCTCCCCCTTCAGGGAGCGTCTGTATGGCTCACATCTCTGCTCCTACAGTCGGCTCAGTCTGTCTGGTGTTGGCTCACCTGGAGGTTGTAATTTAACTTCTCTGGACTTCCCTTTCTCCTTCTGTGAAATGAACAAGGTAAATAGGTTGGACCTGGGGTGGCAGTCACTATGGGCTTTAAATAAATGCATGTAAATTGGAAGTGTGCCCAGCCCACCTCTGGAAACGACCAGTGCATGCATGCACGCGGCCACACACTTGAGTTTGTGATCTGCTTCTTGCCCCTCCCACCCCATTTTCAGCTGTGTCTGTTGAGTTCTCGAGCCCAGCCCAGGCCTTTCGTATCTCTGGATATTCTATTTCCTCCTCTCAGGACTGCAGTGTAGATATTGAATTAGCTTAAAAAAAAAAAAAAAGAATCTTGGGGAGACATTCAGTTCTGCTTTCTTGGAGCCAAAAGCATTTCTCAGTCACTCCCTGTGGGTAAGGCCCTGCTCCCTGCCATGCACGCTCTGGGGAAGGGACAGAGTGTGAAGAGAGGGCCTTTGCCTACGTGCCTGAACATGTTAGATAACCAGAGCACGCATGAGGCCAGAGAAAAAAGCTCAGGTTGTTTAACAGTCACTTGAGAGACACGGCCTGTAGATTCTGGGCTGGAGGACACAAATCGAGAGCCTGGGTTTCTTGGGCATAAGTCATGATGAGTTTTTGAGAGATGATGTCCGAGCAGGTCTGTGTGTACTTGGATTGTGAACACCTCCAGGGCAAGGACTGTGGCCTGGGAATGGTTTTTGCCACACTGTGCTGGGTCACAGTGTTGGGGGGATCCACTACTTCATTCATGCATCCAGCCAGCGTTCTTTTGAGCTCTGACGCTGCACAAACTGCTCCAGGTGCTGGGATCCTGCAGTGAGTGGGAGGGGCCGGCTGGCTCCTCTGGTAGGGCTCGCATTCTGGTGCAGAAGGGACACACACACGCACAGCCTCCTACCCGTGGACCCCGTGTGCCAAGAGTGGGGGTAGGTGGGCGGGCAGAAGTTGAAAGGCAGGTTTGTGACAGGAGATCAGAGGGCTTTCAACAGGGCAGGGACCTGCTCAAACAACATTCCACTGGCCGCCATGCAGGGCGGGCGTGAGAGTCCAAGTGTGGCCTCAGGCAGACCGAGCTGGGGAGATGGAGTGCAGACCAGGAACTCCGAGTGCGTTTCAGAACAGGGCTTTCCACGGCGGTACCTCCAATGACGTGAGATGACGCTTTGACTGTCTCGCACATTGCAGGCTGTTCAGAGGTATCCCTCCCTGACCTCTTCCCACTAGATACCAGTAGCATGTCCTCCTTGCTGTGTTGACCCAAATTCTTCCCAGACATTGCCAAGTGTGCCATAGGGGGCAGAATGGCCCCAGTTGAGACCCTTGACTTAGGAACCCAACAGCACCGGTTGGTGCACCTGGTGTCCACGGGCAGGGCTGGGTGTGGGAAGGAGGGAACACTCTGGAGCCTTTGCTCTGGGCACCTTCATATACCTGAAAGGGCACTCTTTGCCACCTGGTACTCAGGTCTTCCCATTGGCCTCTGTGGGGCTGGGCAGGCCAGCCATATTTAACCTTGCCTATCCTCCTAGACTCCAGCTCCCCAAGGGTACACACAAGTAGCCTGACTCAGGTTCTCCTGGCCAGCAGGTGCTCTGTGCAGGATGATCTGCTGGGCTCCATTCTGCACTGCAGAGAAAATGAAATGAGAGCTCACTGTTGAGGCCAAGGGTGTGCTACAGCCACCGTCAGCCACTCTTCCTACTGCTGGCCACCTTTCTGGGTAATGTGAAGAAAGGTCACAATCTATATATACATGCCACATCAACCAGTCCAGAGTGAAGTTCAAGGCCAGTGCAGGAGCCAGAGACCACACTGCTCTAAGGGCTTTATAAGCACCCTTTGCTTTTCCTCAAAATATCTTGCCACCCCGAGCCTTACATTGGCAGCTGGAAGACCCCTGACTTCAGAAGGTCAAGTGTGACTGTAGCATCTCAGAGATGGAAATGAACCTAATGGGCACTAGCACTGGGCATCAACTCAGTGGGCTGGGAACAGGGCTCTGAGCAGCAGGACCCCAGGACAGGCAAGTGAGTCGGGAAGGGCAATCTTGGGCTGGGCACTGCAGGACTAGGGCGCTGCGGGCAGCGGGGAAAAGCCGTGAGCAGGAGGGGAGCATGCCAAGGGGAGGGAGTGACACCTTGCTGATCCTTGGATTTTAAAAATTGAGTTTTGTTGTTTTTAAAAATTCCTCTGAGAGCAATCCCTCATTAGTGTTAAGTTCTACAATATGAATATTCAGATGTTCCACATTTTAAAATTTCCCCCAATTTTCACCCATGAATCCATACTGCATGAGGGCTGCTGGTACTCAAAGTGGGGACACAGTCCTGAATGGTCATCAGGGCGTGTCAGACATGGGTATTTCTGGAGAAAAATTCCCAAGATTTGGGCTGAATTCTTTCTGGAGTCCTCCCTTCCCATAGAAGGGACCATCTGTGCTTGGAAGGGTATCCTATCAGTGCCTGTGTGTCCCCTGCAGTTTGGAGGTACAGGGATGTAGGCTCTTTGCAAGCAGGGGCCAGACGGGTATCCCCAGGGCCTGGCCCCACTCCTGCCCCAGAGGAGGTGTGAGCAATGGTGGGTGAGTGAGTGGAGAAAGCACCTGCCACTACTTTGTCATGGGGCTTTGGTTCAAAACATGCTGTATTTTAAAGAGAAAAAGGGTGACTTCAAGTGGAGAGTCACACCTAAAACAGATGAAAGTGCTCTGCAGATGGTGTCTAGTCAGATGGTATTAGATGAACATTTGAAAAATCACTGCAGGGCCGCAGAGGGACGCTAATGAGACCAGGCACACTAAGGAATGATCATTATCTTTATTCATACACACTTGCTTCCAAACTACAATTAATGTATCTAACAAAGCATGTCATGCAAACAAAGATTAAAGGTTATATGAGTCCAGGAAAGCAATGCAGTAATTTATACATCTACTTCACCTGCGGTAGAACTAAACGCTAGTTGACAGCCGAATGGCCTCCGTATTCTGTCAGAAGGTGTTTAATGCAGAAGGAAAACCCTCAACCTCCATTTCTTCCTCCATACAAATGTGGGGGTCTCAGATGATGTTTTTCAATTAATGATTTGAACATGGCTTGGCCTCCACACACACACGTGCACGCACACAAATCATATAGGAAAAGCAATTTCAAATGTTTCTGACCATCTATAAAAGATATTCTGAAAGACCCTAATAGTAAGAATAGGAGGTTATTATTATTATTATTATTATTATTTAGAAAACCTTTAGCCTCAAAATAGTAACTGGCTTCACGTGCAATTTTGATTAGTCCACTAAGCCCCTCAAGAAGAGCATTCATTCTTCCAGAAAGAATACCAGTAAGAAGCTACAATCACAGGAATCAATATTCCTAAAGTCAAGCAGAGGCAAAGACACAGTTGTTTAATCAGAAAATGCAAAGCCGCCTTTCGTCTCATTTTAGAAAAAAGGGTTCTTATAAAGTGGACCGGATACCTATTTTTTGAAAATAGGTGTCTATTCACAGATGCAGTCACTGTGAAAATAGGCTGTAGGCACATTTACTGCTGCCTCTTATTTCTCGGGATTTGAAGGTATTTCTGAATTGCTCAAAGGGCAAATCCTTATAGGGTATCTCTGAGGTTTCACCAAACATGAGAGAACTGGGGACCAGAAGGGACTGGGGATAGAGCTGAGGGAATGTCCCCCTGCTCCTGCTAAAAGGTAGTCACAGAGCCTCAAAGAGTAAGCAAAGGGTCCCAGAGACCCCAGGGATGCTATCCCCGGGCACATCTGGAGGGGGTCAATGAGACATCTTTTCTACAGTTCAAAAATTTCTAAACCTTAGGCAGTTGTCCCCAATGTCTATTAAAAACAGAGCATCAGCCTGCCAACAAGTTCCACCTAAACTTGCAGGCTTCATACCCATGGGCATGGGAGAATCCTACAGTGGGAATGCAGGTCAGGGGTGCTCTAGCTGACCTGGGTTGAGTCTTCCTACAGACTCCAATTGCAATTTTATGAAATTGTTAGTAGCTTTATTTTAAAAACTCATTTTAAAAGAAGAATTGAGTTATTAAAATTCATTATAAAAAAGTACAAAGAGCCCAGTATATTTAGTTATCCTATTGGAATTAACAAATTTATTTCTTCCTTTAGGTTTAAAAAAAGTCTTTGGAAATTGTGGGCTTTAGTGTAGGGTCATTGTAAGGCTGTTGATGACTGTGTGCAACCTCCAGTTCTTAAATGACACCTGATCACACCAATGGCAGGCACGGGGGAAAGAGTCCTGCACAATTTTGTCCCTCCTCAACAGACTTGACATTATAGAATCAACAGGATTGTGGTTGGCTCCGTTTCTAGATGACTGCCTCACATACAACTCGGGTAACCTTTTCCAATTTCCTAGATTTTGCCAACAGCAGAAATACACAGCATTCCCTGGATTTGCTGCATTGGCCCCAATGGGCCATGATGGGAATGGGACTGTCCTGTGTATTTCATAAACTCTAGCCCAAAGCTGCTCGAGGAAAACAATTTTAAAAATATCTTCCTGACACTCCTTGTCAGATTCAGTGTAGCAACCAATAACCAGAGTGCCCTTCTCCTCCCTCATCACCGCCATGCCTGTCACTGTCCCCGAAACTCTCCTGGTCATTGTCCTCCCTGGCCCCTGGCTCAGCACCCATTTCAGGAGCATGGCTGGCGTGCCCGGAGGAAGCAGTGCCCTGCCCTTGTGGGGTGATAAAGGAACTGGGGATGTGTGATCTGCACATACCAGGGAAAGGTGACTTCATGAGAGCAAAGTGAGAAAATGACTGTCAGGTGGAGTTGCCTTTCTGAGGCTTTAAAACACAAGACTCTCACTTCCCCCCACTTCAGTGTTGAGAACCCCCCCACCGAAAGAGGAAATAAAAAACCCCAAACCACTGGAAACCTCCTGTTTCCCCTGCTAAGTGGAAGCAGGTGGGAACTGTGGTGTCAGCTGCTTTTGCAACTTATCTATCCAGCCTCAGCTGCCATGATTCTCACTAGGAAGCCACAGAGGGAAAAGAGGGGAACCTGCTGGCTTGTGGTCTGGCTCTGCCCAGACAGCTGAGCCCGTTCAAGGTAGAGCACGCGGAAAGGGGCCTTTCATGGCTAGTGAGGATGTCCTGGGCATTCGGGGGCTGTTTTCTGAGAAGGACGGACTGGGTCCCTGGCAGAGAACACACTCTAGGAGCAGCAGATAGAGACCTCCCTCTGTACCAACATCTCTTGCAGCCTCTGGAGACAGCTGTAGCATCTCCTCCCCAAGGTGCTCAAATCCTGCTCTTCCCTAACCCCTTGCCAACTCCAGCCTCCAGCAACCTCTCTATTATCTGCAGGCCAAGTCAATGGATGGCTTTCTTGGGGTCAGCACCCTCACTCCAGCAAGTATTCAGCTAAGGACTCTAGCTCTGAAGTGACCGACCATCCTTGGCTAGTTTGGGTTAATCTTTGTCTAGGATAATCTTTCAACCAGACATCTCAGGCCAAGCTTCCAGAGAGATCTCCACCACTTGCTTTTCTACCAAAAAATCCTAATAGAAAAACCTCCTGCATTCCATAAAAGAAGGCAGACAGTGAGTCTGCACAGCTCAAACGAGGCCACAGGGATAGAGGAGGAGGTGATGTGGTGAGGAACAATCGTTTGGGTTCCTGGGGTTTCTCGTCTACTTTTTGAATTAGTTCCTGCCTGGAGGAGGGCCTCCCATTAACCTCTGAGGGCTGCACCTGGCACCATAGTCTAGCTCCTTCCATTCAAACCAATCACTGGGTGAGTTTAGAATTGGTGCCAAAAGCAGGGCTGCCAGCCCACTGGCCTGCAGCTGCAGGAAAGTTCTGCCACTGAGCAGCAGCCACCTTCCAAGGGAAGAGAAAGCAAAGCAATCTGAATGGCCTTTTGGGGTCCCAGCATGATGGTCCTGCAGAGACATGGTTTGTGCTAGATTCTCCTCTACAGGCCCTGGAAATACGGCCAGTGCTTGTGGGCAAGTTCTTCTTAAAGAGTCCACAAGTTGTTAGTGGCTATCCACATGAGTTAGTCCTTCAGCAGTAACTGTCTCAGACTGTTCAGATCTTTAAAGCATTACCTTTATCTAGATTTAGCACTCAGCACATACAAAATAGGCCATCCCGTGATCTCTGCTTTGGCCCTAATCTTTACCATTTTCTGCCCCCAGGTCCTTCCCCAGTCTGCTGTCCCGTAGGCAGCATGCTGGACCATGCTCAGGGTCCTCTCTTTGAAAATGGTCACACATTCTTTAAGGACACAAGCTATTGAAAGTTTGAATATATTTCTTAGAGAAGTAGGAATCACTGGAATCACATGAGGGGGAGCCCTAGATTGCTGCTTGCTTAAAATAAGCAGGCAGCTTGGTGAACTGGGTTGATGCTCCACGACTCCAGGTGCTCCTTTCCATGTCTTGGGGGGGACCAATCCTGTTCCTGTTCCACTTGGGGAAAGGGAGACTGGCCCCTTTGTCTCCTAGGCTCCCCGCCTCCTTTTTGGTACTGAGGATTGAAACCAGGGGCGCTCTACCACTGAGATACATCCCCAGCTCTTTTTGAGATGAGATCTTGCTAAGTTGCTCAGGCTGACCTCAAACTTGTGATCCTTCTGCCTCTGTCTCCCAAGTCACTGGGATTACATTGCACCTGGCTTCTTCTAGGCTTTTTATAAACCAGTTGATTTTCCACTGGACCAAGCATGGTGTCTTGATGAGGACATGTCCCAGAATGTGCACTGACTAGCAGGACTTCAGGGATCAGTGAGCTAAGACCCTTCTGAGTTTTGAAGTCTGAAGTTCACAAAAGATGGCAAAAGAAACTGCTATTTTCTGGTCTGGCCCACTCCCTACTCCATCTTTCCCTCTGATCAGGGTTTCCAACACAGCTCAGGCCTCTCACCTCAAGACTCTCTGAGGCTATATGTTGTGTGAACTTCAGGCAAACATCCAGCGAGTGCAAATGAGGGAGCTCAGCTGAGAAATGCTTTGGTGGGGGAAATAGAGCACTTCCTATAAAGACCAATAGCTACTTCCATTTGACCTGTTCTTTATGCTGCAGAAGCCTGGCTTTCCTGAGGACCTTGCATGAGGAGGTGTCAGGCCAGAGAGGTGCCCCTCACAAGAATGGCCAATTCTAGCAACAGCTGAAAAAAAATGTGCAGCTTATGAAAAGTGTTTGCTGGTAGCTTCAGGGGATGGCTATATGCAGGGACTAACACACAGTTTGACTTATGAAGTTTATATGTGCTGGGGCAAACAGTTGGTCAGCAAACAAGGGGAGCAGCTTTGCCATGGCCAGATATGCAGCAAGAAGGGTGCCTCCCATCCCTTCAGCCCAGAGTCTCCAACAATTACAGGCTGAGAGGAAGAAACACACACACACACACACACACACACACACACACAGTCAGCCAGGTGCTGTGACAATGCCACATGTACACACATACACACTACATCCTGGATTCAAACATTTTGTGCTGTCCCCAAGAGGAAGAGTTGTGGGAGTACCTGAACAGAAGATGACATTAGGAAGCTAAGACAGAGTTTCATCTCAAAAATAATCCCACAAACGAAACTTTGGTTTGCAGGTAGAATCAAATATATACATATATATATATAAATATATACACATACATAGTAAATGCCTAATTAAACATGTAAAGTTAGCCATTCATTTTTGAAATTAGATCTATATTAAAAAATTAATATATCTGATACAGTGCCAATGTGCAGGGGTGGCAGGGGAAGAGGAAGCACAGCATCAAAGAATTCAGCTAAAACTTAATCATAAAATCAGCAGATTAGAAACATGACCCTTCACAAATATAGCACAATTGTGTCTTATAAAATTATTATATTACTCTTTTTATAGTTGATACAATTATATCAATAATATGATTCACTTGTTATTAAGGTTTATTATAAACATGCAAAATCCATTGCATGATGCATTTGCAAAACATATTAAAAACCTTCTAGCAAGAAAACACCTTTGAGCTGATAAGCATCCAGCTGCCCTGATTCTATAGCTCCAAATGTGTCGTTCAACAGGAAATGGGCACCCAAACCATATTGGTTTTCATCCCTAAGTGAATGTCTAGGGCTAGAGAAGGCAGGAAAACCAACCAATAGGGATTGATACTAGAATTGAGACTTGATTAAGTTACTGTACATCGTACTTTCTTAAACAAAACAGCAGCCTACTAAATAAATAAGTACAAAAGGGGATGGGGCATACACTTCAGCTTCTTAGGAAGGGTGACAACATAGGTAGCAAAATATCAGTGGAGGGGGGTTGGCTAACAACTCTCACAAGTAGTGGCATGATTACTGATGGCACCCTGGATCAAAGAGTAATCTCCCAGAGATTAAAATGAGCATACATACACACTGGTTTATCCTTGATCTGAAATGATTTCACTTGCTTGTTTAGCAAAGTCCTTAGATGATTTGGCCTCTTAAAAAGAATGCAAGTATCAAGACAGTTATCAACCAACTGGGGTAATGGATGATAGATTTACTAAACACTCATCTGAAGTTGTCTTTCTTTTTTAAACAGATAAGACTATGATTGGGTTATGACATTTGGGAACAGTGATTAGGTTCATCCTGGCCTCTCAGATTCTAGGGATTGTTTCCATCAAAACAGAGAACAAAAGTGGTGGGTATCTTGAAGCCTTTATCACCCCTGATCCCTCTTTGTTCATTCTCTGGGCTCCCCATCCTTTTATTCCAAAGACATCTTGGGAAGAGATGCTTCCAACACACTGGGCTGGGTAGTTCACTTTAACATCTCTGGTTGAGGAATCCTGATGGTGAAAATCCATAGATGGAGGGTATGAAGCATATATCAAGTCATACCAGAAAAAGGGGCAAGAGTCTGTTTGCTTTCTAGGAAGGGTTAACCTACAGCCAGATGTGACATCTACATAATTAAACTGGATACTGTACAGTATGTCATCTTCCACTAAGATAATGTTCTTGGTTGTAAGAGAGACCCTGAAAAGTTGACCACATGTGGACTAATGACCCTACAATTTTCAGGCCTCTGTGTAGAATAAGACACAAGGCCATGGCCTTAAAATTTTAGGGCTAAGAACTGTTTCCCACTGCTGAAAGGGCTGGGGGTTGGGGAGGCATTTGCTCTCATTGGTGAGTTTCATACCGCACTCTGCAAGATTGGGTGCACAAACTGGGGGTTGACGTACGAGAACCCTTCAAAATCAGACTGGTCTATGTTAGCAATGACCAGCTGATCTGGTGGTGTTAAGACGGGTTGCCCTCGTGTGAAGAACTTGTCAAAGTTTTCTGCTCCTTTGCCACACTGTGGAGAAAACAAAGAAAAAGGAAAGGTTAGGAAAAAAGATCATAGGGGGCAGCTCTCTGAAAGCACTCTGTGGGGATGAGCGTGGCCCAGGGAAATTGGGACTGTTAGGCAGGGAGAATCTTAGAGGACCTGCAGGCCTAGTGTAATAGAAGCCAGGCACAGCAAACAAGTTACCCAACTGTAAATCCCTGCATACCCCCCGGGACAAAGAACCTAGGTAGAAATGCGCTTTTGGCTAAAGTAGCAATAATAGGACAGCCTCTCTTATTTCAGTTCCACCCCTCTGAGCAAGCGGAGCTATGAGCATGAACCTTGAGCACATAGGGCCCCAGTTATGGCTCCATGTTGAAAAAGCCAGGGTGTTGGCTGGTACCGCAGACAGTTACTCCTAAACTGAGAGTTATCTCATTGACCCACATATGGTTCTTTGTAATGGTATTTGTAATAAAGCAAAAGTTGTATATCTTTGATTTCTAACTGGGATGTTGTAGAAACTCTAGTCCCTACACTTCAAGTAGTATGAGGTAGGTGTGGAGGCAATGATGGGTACTTCTGATCCTGATCCTGGCTGGAATTCTATGCATCTAGCTAGAGCTGGTCAACTGATAGGCAGGTCCATGCAGAGCTCATTTATAGGTGATCTCAGGCTTGAGGATTTGCACAGATGCCTTGGGGAAAGTGCGCGGGGGGGGGGGATGCTATCTATTTTGAATACTGCTTTCCTCTAGGGTGCCCCAGGGTACTCTGCAAATGGAGGCTGTAGGCAGAGGTGCCTCATGATAGTCTCTGGGAAACACAGTGCATAGCTCTGTCAAAGGGCATTGTTTGGGGGTCTGATTCAGTTTTGGAGGAAGGGGTGTCCCCTCATTTTTTTAGCCACCAAGAAGGGTTGTGGCATATCAAAGTCTCTGAGACTCCATCAAGACTCTGAAACAGATCTGGGAGTTTCACTGGTGTTACTAATAATTATTTTAACATGTTGCAAATTATTGCCCTTAACCTGTTGGTTGTACCACAGGGGCAACATGAGTTGATTGAGTTAAACTGAATTTTAATCTCATCAGGCACTTTTGGATCTTTGACAGAGGACAGCCTATGTAAACTGTGAAATGGGCTCTACCCAATTCCATCTTCATTTGTAAAGTGGGGAGAATAATTGCACCTCCCTCCCCAGGCTGATGTGAGGTTCATTGTGCAGTTTCATACCAAATTGGGCATGTAGTCAGAGTTCAATACATATTGCTGTTTTTTATTAAAAAAAAAAAAAGACCACACTAGTCTCATGGCTGTACTTTCCCAAGTATTCTTTCTCCTCCCTTCTCTTTTAGAAGGTTTTCTTGAGAATCAAGTTTTATTTATACCTTTCGCACTCTCCTTTCATTAAATAAAACTTGCTCCTAAGTACCTGTTGACGTGGAAAGCATGGTCTAAATTCAAAGTAAATTCTAAATAACTGCTTTCTTTTCTGAGATTATTCATCTTAAGAGGCTACCCAAGAAGACTTCACACTGAGTGACAGGGTGTGGTAGCAGAGTTGTGTGTGGCAAGGTTGTTTAGGAACCTTCGAGTCACCCCATACAGACTGTGAGGCCCACTCCTCACACAGTCCTGTCTCCCACAGATGGGCAGCAAAGCCTCCACTCTTACAGTCCATGTTTCCATGATGTTTTTCCCTGGAAGAGCAAAAAGCGCTTCAAAGCCAAGGTTAGCAGAGGCAGAGTTTAAGGTTCACATCACCCAACATGCACAAGCCATTCTGAACTATTGAGAAAGGGTCTTCAAGAAGTCAACAGGGCACACTGTGTCTTCCCAAGACTTAATCACGAATCTGCACTTGATTCACCAGTGAGGCAAACACACAGAGACCAGCTTATACTGGGGTGCCACACTTAGACACTGCTGAGATGATGGAAATAGCTCTAGGAAGAATCTTTATTTTGATAAACGAGTGGTTCTCAAGAAAGATTTTATCCCAAAGGGAAGCCATTTTTGATCATCATGACTTAGGCAAGGGACACTACTGGCCCTAAGGGGTACCGTCCAGGGAAGCTGCTAAACATTCTCAAATGCACAGGACATTTTAGGCTAAAAATCTCAACAGTGCTGCTGTTGAGAAACTTTGGAATCCATCCAGGTTGCAATGTGAGTCTGAGTAGGTCCTAAGTTCAGTGTGAAGGCAAATGTAGGGGCCAAATAAGGCAATTAAGCAGGAACAGCCACGTGTGAGAGCAGAAGGTGGAGAAGCTGCAAGAACCTCAGGCAAGAGCAGTGTAGGGAGTGTCATGACCCAGGGAGAGGAAGCTTTGAGGAACATGCTCTCTCAGAGCCAAGTGAGTCAATACCCATCACCTGGAAGAATTCAAGTGAACCTACTGCTGGTGCTCCTAGAAGCTGGGATGTGCTCTTCCTCAAAAGAATCATTTGTTTTTATCTTGCTACTCACTAACCATGCAAAGATGAGCAAGAAGGAATTTCTGGAAAAAAATCAGTAAAGAATATGAGTCCCTGATAGGGAGAGCAAGGCTGGCCAGGGTGAAGTGTTCCCTCAGCCTGGCTGGACAGCTCTCTGTCTAGCTTTAGATTTAGTGATTTGTTCAATGAAAAGATTGTTCAAGTCTGACTCTTTTTTATAAATACCCTTTATGGTATTCACCAACAGGACATTCCCCAAAGCCAGGGTTTTATTGCCAAAGAAAAATAAAAGCAAAGGAATAGGAGAGCTTTCATGATCTGAAGAGGTGTCTGTATAAACATCAACCCTGAGAAGGATGGGTATGGATGTCTGAAGATGCAAAATTTTATCTCTGGGGTCTCGAGAAGGGCTCTTTCTAAGGGCTTCCACTGCTTGTAAAGTGAAGATTTGTAATAAATGGTGCAGGAACTCCCCGCACCCCACTATAACCTCCATGACCCTGCTGATGATAACTGCAGAGCTAAGGGGAAATCGTGAGCCCAGATAGGTCTAATTGCTGCTCTGCAATCACACTGAATGGCAGTGAGACTATTGGCCTCAACACTGCTTACCCCCAGAAACACCTTCTTCTCCTTTCTCTCTTTGAATTTCTTTGGAATTTACTCTGACTCAAAGAGAGAGAAGTCATATTTTAGCAAACAAAAGCTTTTCTTAAACTGGTTCACTTAGGTGGAGAGATCAGAGGCAAGTACAGGCTAAGGGCAAAGAGGAAGAAATGAACCACTGATGTTCACACATCACCATGGGACAAAAAGGAGCAGGGTAGCATCTTAGAAACAAGCCCTGGAAAAGCTGGTGTTTGAGTCTGAGGATCAGCTGAGGTCCAAGACTCAGAAGGATGCTTATCCTGAGGAAGATCATACCAGAAATCTACTTCCCTCACAAAAGGGCCAGGGGGAAGTACAACTATTTTTACCACAAGTTCAGTACTGTGACAAATATTACTTATTTTTCTACTATGGAGGGTCTCTCAATACTTTAAAAAATAAGCCCTCTACATCTCTTAGCAAAAGTAGTCACAGAAATAGACAATATCCTTTAGGAGGCATTTTTCAAGATGTTACGTAGGTAACTGCCATTGTCCTCATATTACCTGCAGAACCTACTGAAAGGATCATGGGAATCAGGACTCTTCAGATCCTTGGAGAAAATAAACAATAAAACAAGCTATTGCATTCTCGAGGCAGAAAAGACTCTGCCTACTACCTATGATCCAATCTTACTCAACCACCAGCTTGATGGGCCATGGGTGTTGGGCGCCATCTTGGAGCTGAGCAGGGAGGAGGAAAAGGCAGAAAGATAAAAAGGTTAAGGGGGAACCTAGTGGTACCTGTGGATGAACAAGTGAATGAGTGACAAAGTTGGGCTGACAGCAGACAGCCTCCCAGCATTCCTCAGGATGAAGCAGGAAGGTGGTTACCACAGCCATGTGAAGGGCAGCTTCCATGGAAGTCTGTGACAACACTCAGTTTTGGATTGTCTGTAGCCTCAGGGCTCTACATCACCTGACAGGAACAGCAGCTAAAGTGACTTGTGAGCAGAACTCCTGGGCTGGTTGTGCCTGATTCACCACCAGTGCCCCCCACCTCTTACCAACTGAGGCTTTAGGCTGGTTGAGATGTATGCACCATCCAACTGGACTGGGACAAAGATGGGAGGGGAGGAGGAGGAGGCGGCCCACGCATAAATGGGCCAGTGAGAGAGACCACACAAGCTCCTCGGCTCCTTGGGACAGGGGGTGCCTGTGCTCACTGGGGGAGCTAGTATCTGAGGGAAAAGCAGGGGCACAGCAGAGTGGTCACTGGTCCCAGGGTACAGCTTTGGGAAACTCTGTAATGGTGACATGGGGATGTGACCCTCACCTTCTAGGCTGTCGTGAGGATGGAGGGAGCTGGCATGTATGTGATTTCCTTTTTAAACAGACACGAGGTACAACATGGGAAGACAGTGCCCAGCAGGTAAAGGGCATCTGATCTACTTTAGAGGGATGGATGAACACTATTAATAATCTACCTTTCCCTTCCTTAGTTCTGGATTAAGGAATTAACTTCGTCACTTCTGACGGTCCTGTCCATTTGGTAAATTCATCAATTAATAAAATGAGCCAAGGAGAAGTCAGACCTGCTGAAGACCTTATAAGCACAGACCCTTCACAGAAGCCAGGGCTGTAAAGCTTCCCCATCCATGCCCACTGCCAAACCCTGGAGTTCTGTGGAGGGGTGGAGGGGAGAGCGGAGGCTGGTTTCTCAGCTGTGAGCCTTACCTGAGAGGCCACCAGGCATGAGCAAGCAATGCGCGTGCTGGGCTCAACCCTGCCCTGTGTCTCAGTCATGTGGAGCATCACCCCCTGGCTGTGGCATGGGAACTCAAGTAGCTCAAAAACACAGCCGTTAAAAAGCAAAACCAACAGAATCCAGAAGAGTGGGTGAGTGGACAACAAATGAAGCGTAAAGGCATGTTGCAGAACTATAGCAAAACGGACATGGAGAGGAGGAGAAGGTCTCTCACAGTCCCTGGACGCCACCGGCTGTCCTTGGGCAGGTGTAGGGAACCCTGCATGTGCTTCTGGCCCCAGTGCTGGGCAGGTCGCATCAGGGTGCTGTGCAGTGGGGGCACCAGACAGAACATCACCACCGTCTCTGAGCAGCTTCCTCATGGTATAGTCTTCATTCAGGTAAAATAGCCAACAGTAGAAATGAGCCAGCACAGTGGACCCTGGGCTTCCCTGGAGGGAAGGTCTACGCTACCCAGCCTTCCAGTGGGGGCTTCAGCCTCTGCTCCGCCCTTCCTGGGACAGGCATGCATGGCCGAGGCAAGCAAGAGCACACGGTTAGGGGTTACAATGTGAGTTAGTTTGCTCGTTTAGTCACCCAAGTTTCTGGATATGTGCTCACCGAAGGCCTGGATGCCCACTGAAGCCAGTGCATTTTGGTACAGAAAGTCTGGAGAATAAGAACGGATAGAGGACAGCATTTGGAGAACAGTCAGCTCCCAGCCTTGGACCATTAGAACCAGGAATGGCCATGTGACGCATGTCATGAACCCTCATGACTGACAAGGGGGAACCTGGGCCATCTGGCATTGCGGCAGAGGTGGAAAACACAGCGCCCTTCACTTCTGTAAGTGTTTACACACATGCATAGAACTTTCTGGAGGTTACAGAGAAGATCCTGAGTGGTGGTACCAGTAGTTGGGGAGGGGGAGCGATCGTTTTTCCGTCTATAACCTGCTCAGCCACACAACTGTTCATTCCACCAGGTGGAGATACTATGTTAATGACTATGATTGTTTTAGAGGGATGACCTCCCCCATCTCCTGCCAGTGTCACCTGTTGGAGGGATGGAAGTGACTTTGATCTCTAAACTCACCTCACCTGTTGCCTTGGAGCATCAGCAGCAAGGGCAAATGCTGTGGAGGAGGGAGATGACCTTGTGGAGAGTTTGTGGATGGACACAGGCCATGGACATCAGGAGTGGACTCCCGTGTGAGAGCCGTGCGTGCAAGAGGGCAAAGGTTCTGGCTCATGGCAAGCTGTTTTCTATGGAAATACTGTGGCTATTTTCTAGTGCACTTTATTTGGCCTTTATGAAATGGTCAGCTTTTGAGGATTAAAGCTCTTTTTCTGAGAACTGTATAAAGGCTGTCATTGTCAGGACCTTCACCTCGGACTGTGGAAACCTGTCGAGTCACACAACTTGCGGTGCACAGGGTCTGTATTTATGCCACCTCTCAACACTGAAGCCCCGAGGCTTGTAATAATGCTACTTATTTGTATTTACTTATTTATTTTGGGTACCAGGGATTGAACTCAGGGGCACTCAACCACTGAGCCACATCCCAAGCCCTATTTTGTATTTTATTTAGAGACAGGGTCTCACTTTTGCTTAGCACCTTGCTTTTGCTGAGGCTGGTTTTGAATTCACGATCCTCCTGCCTCAGCCTCCCAAGCTGCTGGGATTATAGGTGAGCACGACTGCACCGGGCCTTGCTACTTATTTGTATTGATTATTATTTAAATGCCTCATTTTTCTTCTGAGCACAGAAGTATTTGGTAGAGTGATTGTCAAAGAATAGATAAAACTGATTGCCTCAATTAACCAAGAAAAGATGCTCTCTTAGATTGGTTTTAAAGGCTTGAGTCAAACCTATGTATGTCATGAGGGGATTTCTTCTAGTCTCCAAAGGCTAGTTGATGTCATCTGCTGTCAGCAAAACTCCCTGTGCCTTGAGAATCTCAATTTTAATTAGCATCACCATTGCTAGCCTGATGGAAAGACCAAGAGAATGAATCTTCCTGTCACTCAAAAGAACTGCTCAGATGCACCTGTGGTATTTTATGGGTTAGATGGTCACTGCATGGCCCTACATTTTTTCCTTGAACAGCTGCTGCTCTCTATAAAGAATTTTGTAATTAGTAAAAGAACATTGTACCATGAGATGGCCTTATTTTTAGGAAATACACATGGAATTATTTAGGTGCAACTTACTCTCAAATTTTTTTTCAGAAAAATTTGTGTGTGTGTGTGTGTGTACACACACACAGGCTCAGAGAAAGTAGGAAGAGAATAATACAAATATGATAAAAAGTTAACACTTAGGGAATCTAGGTAAAGGGAAAGCAGAAATTCTTTACAATATGTTCCCAACTCTTCTACAAGTCTGAAATGAGAAATTATTCAAAAATTATTTTTAAACAATGGAAAGGATAACTGCATCAATTTTCAATAATTAAACCATCTTTGAACTCCCTCTACAAACTAAAGACATTGTGAAATGCAGAGGTTCGTGGTGGCAGGGGGCACTCGGGACTGTGCCTTTTCACCACAGTGGCACCTATGCTTTGTCTCAATGTTTTCTATTCCCTTTGGCTCTTGCTGCAGAGATGACAATGTCCTGATAAAAGTTCTTCTATTCTTTTCTATCTTTTTTTGATAAAATAATTACAGTGATTTCCCAAGAAAGGCCACGTAGGAAAGACAGGTCCATTTCCAAAGTGTTCTGCCTACCTGTCGACTCTGGACCATTTCTTCTGTCTCTCTCCAATAGCCATTAAAGAGCAGTGACTGTTTCCGGCCTGCCTGTGAACTAGCTATTTTACTCCTTGGTGCCAATGGACAGGATTCAAAAAAGAAAAAATCAATTAAATTTACATTTCCGGTATTTGTATAAATGGCTATTTGTCACAGGCAGGAGGAAGAGAAATTTGAAGGCTGGTCTCAGTCAGTTTCCTCACATGAATAATAAATCAGGATAAAAGCTTGTAAAGGTCAAAGTGACACTGATCGGAATACTGGCGCATTCATTGTTCAGGCAGTGTTGAAGGAAAGGGGGGTCTATCTTGGGCAGGTTTCAGGGGGACCAAGCTGGCCAGTTGCCTCCTTGCCTGCCTGATGGCAGGGGGAGACAGGTGACCACTTACTTCTCCCTCTGTAAATGAAGATCAAGCTTTTCAAAGGTGACATCTCTTTTACACTTAAAAAAAAAAGCATCTTCTTAGATGAGTCTTCTGGACAGTGACGGGCTATGGCTCAGTGTGCTACCTGGAACATCAGGCCAATGCTGAGTGGACACTTCTGTCTGTGCAGCAGGGTCCTCAACGTCATGTCCACGAGATCATCAGGCCCAGCCTGCCATATGCATGTGTCCGCTTCATCTCTAGCACATCTTTGCTTTTGTTTTGCAAAATAAACCAGCACATGAAGGCTCTCCCTGCCACCTGATCATCCTATCTTCCAGAAGATCATCTACCTTCACAGTGGCATGTGGTAGTGCCACTAGACAAGGCTCTGTCCAGGACTGGACTCTCCCCACCTTGGCTGGTGAAACAGGTTCCTCCCTCATCCCGAGTCTCCAGACTGCTCAGGTGCGGTGGCCACAGCCCCCTATACCTGACACCCATCACTCTCTCCTTTATGTGTGACCTTATGTAGAGCCCAGGTCATGGCTGGGCTGCAGATACCTGCCCTTAATGTCACTGGGAGATGGAAAGTCCTGTGAGGAGCCTGCCGATGGATCACAGTACTACGAAGTGTCCTTGGTGGTAGGATCTCAGAGTTTGCGTGACACTTGGTCTAAAGGTTAACTTCGCCAATGTCACTTTGGTAGTCAGAAAGATGATAAAAAGATCACACACCGTAGGAGCCCTGATTCCTCCAGATAAGCCCTGTGTCTGACCAGTGATATCATCCTTCTGCACGCCTTATGGGATTCAGTGATTCTGGAATAATCTTTCTTTGGTGGTGCCCACCTGTAATCATGGCTGCTCAGGAGGCTGGAGCAGGATGAGCACAAGAGACTAGCCTGAGCAACTCGGTGAGACTCTGTCTCAAAATAAAAAAATAGAGAAGGCTCAGTGGTAGAGCACTCCTGGGTTCAATCCCTAGCACCGCAAAAATAAATAAATAAATAAACCCAAAGCTGATAGACTCAGGATTCTACAAGTATAAACTTGGTCTCCAGAAGCACCCAGCAAATAATGATGAGTACTTCAAGTCCTACAGCTGGTATTTTGCAAAAGGCTAAGGCTCAATTCCACAGGAACCAGGAGCTGCATGGACAAGAGCAAATCTCAGGGAAAATGGATTCACCAGTTCTTGCTAGAAACCTGCCACTCAGCCTTTGCCAAGATGGATAAGGTGTGTGGGGAGGGTCTGGAAGGTGCTCGGGCACCCTCTGGGGCCAGCTCAGGGCGTGGGCAGGCGAGAGGCTTGGCTTCCTCAGCAGCAGGCTGGAGGCTTGGGCTGCTGCCTCCCTCTTTGAGATAACAGAACCATCTATCTAGAATGCTCCGCTCTGCATTTTTGCTGTAAACTGGACTCTTGGGTTAGGCCTGGGCCAGGAAACTCTTCACCAGAAAGCTGGGAAACCATGAACCAGGGCCAGCTCTTGCTTGCTGCAGGTGCTGAGCCAGAGCATCTGCAGCTTGGAATGAGGTTGCTTCCCTCGGGTCAAAAATGTCCTCTCTAACCACTGGAGCTGTTCTTGGCATGGTGTTTTGCGCCAGCATGATGCTCATGAACGGGGCCACGTCTCAGGTGTCCTTTCATGAAATGCCCCTCACCTGAGATTAAGAGGCCAACTCTGCTGTGGGCATGTGGCCTGGAGCAAGGGGCTGGGAGAAATCCAGGTCTTCAGCAGCTGTCTGCTGCCCTCCCAGGGACCAGAACACCCCCCACTTCGATCTTTGTCTTTGACACTCTTCTGCTTTAGGACAAAATGTCTGGTGCTGCTGGCTTCACTCTAGCCTGGGCGTCTGTGTGTCCTGGGGGCCCCGCTTCTGCCATATGTGTCCCTTCTGGCTCGGTTCCCCAGTCCCCCTCTGTGCACAGGGTCTCCAGCAGAAGATGTGCTGTGAGCAGATGCGCAGCTCCCTCCCGCTGGCAGAGCGTCCCCCACACATGGCCCTCCACAGAGGAACTGCAGCTCTAGGGCCTCTGTCCATAATTTCTGCTTCTGTTTCAGAGTTTGGGCGGCTGTTTCTTTACAACCAAAGGCCATTTATTCTTCCTTTTTTATTTTAACCAGCACTTGGTTAAACAAATAAAAAAGCAACAAGAAAACCAATAGCAGCCTTCCAGCCTCAGCTGCCTGCCGTAGAAACCGCTTTGCTTCCCGTGACCCGGTGGCCCAAAGGGAGCAGCTCACATTGTTGGCCACCTGAGCTAAGCCACCTGACTTTCCCCACATAACAACTTTAGGTCAAAATGCCCATGGAAAGTGGGAGACTGAAAATATACTGTTTCTTCTGAAATCAAGGTGGAAATAAATAGAAGAAAGAGAATGTGATTCATGGTTGGCTTTGTGGTGCCTCATCTTCTCCCAGAAAGTGATTGACAGGGTCCCTGGGTGTCTCTATGTTGTTTCTGTAAAGAAATGAGCTGTGCTTAAGATGCTATTGCCTCCTTTTTTTGTGTTTTAATTTAAGAAGAAAAATAAACATAAAAGTGAGTGAAGGAGTCCCCAGCAGAATTCTGCTGAGGCCATCTGTGCTCTGCCCAGCCCCCTACTCAAACCTTACACCAGGTTTTATACCCTGAAGAAGAGGAGCTGCCAGGGTGCCTGGTGTCCAGAGCAGGCTGCAGAGAAGGTGGTGGCGGCAGACACATGAGGGCCTATTTGAAATGATGATTCAGGAGGAAGTCAACTGACCTGATTAATTTCGGTTTTTCTTCACTCTGTGCTAAAAATGTCTTAGAAGAGTCAAGTCCAGTGGGCTCTATTCTTGGAATGGAGCACACATAGGCACTTTTGTTGTGGAAGCTGCTGCTTTGAGAACCAAGATGTGTGTTATCTATCTAGTAACTCTGCCACCCTGGGGTCCCCTGGGCCTGCTCATGGGCACTCACCGGAGGCAGATTTGATGCTCCTGATGCTGACTGTGGAGTACAGCAGCTCTCCTTGCAATTCTGGGAGGAAAGCACTAGGAGCAATAGCCCAGTGCTGGCCAAGACATGGCAGAGCTGGAAGATGCAGATCCACCAGCCCTTAGAAAGGGGATGGAAGGAAAAGCAGACACTGCAAGGTGGCATGTGGGTGACTGAGGAGGCTGGCATCTTACAGATGCTCAGTTTCTCTCTAGAGTTTAAAAATTAAGAAAGGTCCACTGGCTGCTATCAGCTACCAGAACAGGCTGTAGGGTGGCCACTGAGATGGAGTACTGGTGCAATGGGAAAGGACACAGACTCTGCCCTACCAACTGTGTGTTCTCAGCAAGTTACACAGCCTCTCTGTGCCTCAGCTTTCTCAACTGCATACGGGGGACAATAATATCCTTCTCACAGGGGTGCTGGGAGGACTAAATAAATTCATATTTATAAAGCACTGAGAACAGGCTCTGCCATATAGCACTATTAAATAAATGGAAAGTGGGAATCACACAGGAAGAATCTGGGCAATTCTGGTGATGTCAGAACTGGCGGTTACCATGCACTCCTTGTTGGGGATGCTGCAGGTGACATGGGAGCTGTACCCACGTCCCGTCTGAGTCAATGGAAATTTAGGATGCTTCAGGGGCCCACCAGAACAAGACAGACCCGGGGAAGCTAGAGACAGATGCAAGGCCTGAGTCCTCCTGAGGACCCAGGGCCAGGAGTACAGCTCTGCTGGCTGTGGGTGTCCCCAGAATCCAGTCCCCAGAGAAGACTGTCGTGGCTCTCCAGTGGTCTGGGTGCTCTGCAGCTGCCTTACTGAGGGTGAGGAGCACTAAGGTTCCCTCCATCCGTCCTCACTGTGCAAAGTCAGCAGGAATCCTGGCTGCTCAGACCACAGGACAGCACATGTGGTACCTGGCCATCTTCCTCCTGCTGCTGAGGCCAGGGGATACCCATTTGCTCTCTTAGGTGGACCACACCCTAAGGAGATGAAGCCCAGACATGGGCTGCTTTTCTGGACTCACCACTTTGGGCTTGAAGGGCGGCTGGATCTCCCTGTTCTCCAGCTTTTCCCAGTCGATCCTGCGGAAGAAGGCGTGTTCTCTTACGTCCCTCTCTCCCTCGGGCCCACAGCCCAGCCGCTTGGCTGGGTGCTTGGTCATCAGCTAAAGAGAAAAAGAGAAGGTGGATAACAGTGTCTTCCTAGAGACTCTCGTCCTTTTGCCCGGCTCTGCCTCCAGCCCTGTGGTGCAGATGCCTGGACAGCTCCAGGAGGCTTACCAAGGAGCACAAAGTCGACGTTTGATAAGTGTGGCTTTCCTGGAGTGACGGTCACAGTATGGACAAGGGAGAGCAATCTGGTGCCACGGAAGGGGAATGAGATTCATGCAGTCTGTTCTAGGCCTGCCGTTCTACATGTGTATTTAGTAAAAAGGAATGCTGTTGCCAAAACTGGTGTATATGAAAAACCAGTTGAGCATCACACAGCCATAACGAGCTTCCAATGCCTCTTCATGGCCTGGACCAAACAGAGATCCAAGACTCTTGGGTTAGGAAAATACAGGCCGTGGCAAGAAAGGCGATTAGTGAATTTCAATGTGCCTGTTGCAGAATGGAAGGGCAAAACTGACCCTGAGCTCCTTGAAGCGGGTGCCGGTCCTCCCTGACCTGGCATCTCTGCCACTTGCCCTGCCCTGGAAAGGCGTGCTGGATAAACACTTTGTAAGTGAATGAACGAACCAGAAGATGTTTAAGAGTGTGTTTCATTCCATCTGAAAATAATTTTGTGACCTAAAACTTGACCATTAGAAACAAGCCAAGTCCTGACCAATGATTCCAGCCCTGGGCACTTCCTGATAGGGAGGTGCTCACCTGTTCATCAGAACACAGGATCCAGAAGGTTCATAGCTGTTCTGACTGGGGATAGGAAGGGTGAATAAACTGCTGTGTGTCCACACAAGGACCAGGACAGAGCAACAGGGAAAGAGGAACACAACAGCACAGAAGTGTGGTCACATCTGCAACCGAATGCTGAGCCAAAGGAGCCAGCCCCCTGCGCACACTGCAAGGTCCCAAGTTTGCACCAAGTTCAAAACCAACGAGATGAAGCTGTGTGGTCAGGAGAGGGGATACCAGCCCCCTGGGGGGGGACACCTGGAAGGTGGGACAGGAGGGGTTTCCAGTGTTGTTTCTCAACCTGGGTACACTTTGCAGGGGTGTGTTCACTGTGACAGTTCATTGACCCATAGGCTGATGAGGTGCGCCTGTTTCTGTAAGTTTGTCATATCTCAAAAAAAAAAAAAGAAGAGAGAGAGAAACCAAGCCAGGCATAGTGGTGCACACCTAAATCCCAGCTACTCATGAGGCTGAGGCAGGAGGACAGCAAGGTCAAGGCCAGCCTCGGCAACTTAGCAAGAGCCTGTCTCAATAAAACAAACAAATAAGTAAAGAGGGCTGGAAGGTTGCTCACTGGTAGAGTGTGCCTGGATTCAGTCCCCAGTACTAGGGGCGGGAGGAGAAACAAGGAACTAAGGAGTCATCCTGAGCGAGACAAGAGCAGAGACCTAGCACTTTCCAAAGGCCTGCGATGGTGTCTAGCAACCCCCTCTGCAACTATGTGAGCTTGACCGGAAACAGAAGATGAGATGATGGGGCCAGAGGCCCAGGATGTGCTGGGATTTGAGTTCCTTCTGTCCTCGACGTATCCCTCCATACCCTGTATGTCACCGAGCCCTAGCCCTCGGTGGCCAAAAGCAGTGGTGTGCCTTTGGTCTCGCGGGCGTCTCTCACAGAAGCACGGGAAAGGCACTTCCAGGTTGGTCCTCCGGGTTCACAGTCACAAAAGGGTCCCAAGTCCACTTACCCCTTTGCAGATAGAGACGGCCTCTTTGGACAAGGACTTGGGGTAGGAGACGTTGTGCTCCATTATAGACTGGAACAGCTCGTCTTCATCCTCACCATCAAATGGAGGCTATTCCGGAAGAGAAAGTTGGGGAAATACTCAGAAGTATTCATTAACATGGTGCCTGGAGATTTGACTCTGCACAGACAAACAGACCAGGAGCCGGTGCGGCACAGGCGGCAGAGTCAGCTCAGTTAACTTGGGGGTTTATTTGATTATCTTTAATTAGGCTGTCTGTCCTGTGTTTTTCATTTTTAACTCTGTCCCTTTAATTATCTTGCCCTGAGCAACTCACCACAATCTGTAGCGAAAATGTTTTTGAGGAATGCTTTTAACGATTTGCAAACAAATTATAATTACTCCATTAATCTTGGAACTATGTGCTAAAAAAAATCTAATTATGATCAAGTCATATTACAGATGGCTTTGTGTTCAGAAGGTGAGAGGGTAGAGAATGCCTCATGCCTTTAGTAGGGGTGAAGGGAACTTCTGAATGGGGCAAGGAGCATGTCCCCTGGTGGAGGAATTCACAAAGGGCCTCTGACCCAACATGGAGCTGCTATGGGGGGTGCGGGCACCTGCATGGGGGCAGCAATGGAGCTCAGCCTTGAGGACACCTCTCCTGTCTGTTATTCTGGGTTAACAATTTCCATGCTGAGGAAGATAGGTGACGTGACACCAGGCAACATTGTGGCTTTGAGGTTGGGTGGATCTGGACCAGAACTTCAGCACTGTGCTTCCCAGCTGGGTGGACAGGCAAGTGGCTTACCTTTTTCATGGTAGGTTTGCTAAGACAGGGTTTCTAGCGAGTCTACAGCACCTGGCACTGTGTGCCGCACCAAGAGCAAAGGAGGGAAACCTGGCAGGGGCCGGGGAGGCCGTGGAGCCTCTTGGGAGGGGCTGAGCCTCATGCCCTTGGAGGCTTTTCCTCCAGCACATCTGGGCTCCATCCAGTGACCTGTCGCCCTGGCAGGATGCAAATGAAGGGAAAGGGCTCATGGGAAATTCCTTCATGATCCTCCGTGGCTCAGCTCACCTGGAGCTTAGCCTAAGAAAGGCAGAGCAGGGGCAGCCCTGTAGAGAGCCCTGACCACGAGTCACGCAGCCCAGGGAAAGAAGCCAAGTCACAGGGGTCTCTCCCTTTGGGGTCAGGCATGGGCGAGTAAGGGTTGGATGACTGGTGACACTTGATTGTGTTTTTGTCTAGAAATACAAATAAATAGGGCTCTTTTCCGGTTGTAAGTGCATGGTGTAAAGAATGTCTCATGTGGTGGAAACACGCAGGTGGGTGACAAGAGCTAAAATTAAACCTGCTTTTGAGTGAATTTGAGTGGGTGGGGCGGCCTGCCACGGCATGTTGCCACAGGAGGGAACAGCACCTGGGGGCCCACAAGCAGGCCAGCTGGGGAGTCCAGCTGCAGATGGCCACCTGTGCCCACAGGGGGATGTGTCCCTTCCGGTTCTCCAGAGGGCAGAGCAGGCCAGGCCAGGCCAGGGATTGGGGAAGGGCTATTCCTGGCCAAGAGCTGCAGTGATGGCCAGGTCCGCTGTCCACGCCACTGCATCTTCTTGGCCTGATATCACGCCCCCTACTTCTTCTCAGTGCCTCTCATGATGTCCACGTGACATCTCACCTTCCCTAACAAGTGGTCCAGGAGTGGCCAAGTTTTGGTGGAGATTTTTTTTTAAATATTTTTTTAATTGTTGATAGAACTTTATTTATTTGTATGCGGTGCTAAGAATCGAACCCAGGGCCTCATGCATGCTAGGCAAGCACTCTACCACTGAGCCATAACCTCAGCCCTTGGTGGAGATTTTCATAAATAAAACAAGATGTGGGTTCTGCTCTGGGCTGTGAGCTGAATCCCTCCAGAAGCATGAAGCCCTCCTGATCAGGTGGGCACATACTCTATGGTGTCAATGGTCTCCTGGAGGTGAGTGGGGTCGGGGCTCTGTTTCTGGATCACTAATCAACATCTCACAACATGGCCCATGAGGGTCTTTGGTCAGGATCAGCTACATAATCTGCATTCTTGGACCCTTTATTAAAAACCAGGAAAAATTTCAAGATGGTGCTGGCAAAGCATTAAACCAAACTCACTGTTCTTCAAAGCTCAGGCTGCACAAGTTGCATACCTACGAAGCTGGCCAGTGTGGCCCAGTGGCAAAGGCACCAGCAACATCCAACCAGCCCCTTTGGGGATGCTCAAGTCTCAGCAGCAGGAATGAGACACAGACAATCCCAGCCAGAGCCCTAAGAGGCACTGTGCCCAGAGACACCTGGGCAACCCTTCCCCAAGAACCCTCATTTGAGGATGATTAGGTTAACATGGCTACAGCCTTTTTAAAAAAAAATTTCTACAGCCCTCAAAATAACATGGATGACCAGGAACTATTGGCGGAATGTTCGGTGCAGGGTCTACCACATCTGCTTGGTTGCTCCATGGCGTGGTACTAGCTTTGCCAAGTGAGCTGTCCCCACCTATGCTAATTTCTGAAATGAAAACTTCTGTGTGAGGAATTAGGTTCTGTCTACTGAGGGTCAAAGGAGAACTCTTATCATCAAGTCCTCTCTGTCCCTGGTTAGGTCAGGTCACCTGAACCCTGACACACTCCAAACAGTACACCCTAGAACATCCACCATACAGGGGTCAGCGAGTGCCCAGGCTGGAGATCTGCATCAACATTTACATTTTAAATCCCTAAGAAGGCCTCTAGTAAAGAAAGCAGTTTAACTCAATGTGCATCTTTAGTCTCGGCTGGAAGGATCCTCAGAGGCCCCTCAGGCTGGTCTTCTGCAGCAGGATTCCTAAGCTATAACCAAACCCACAAGACCAAACGTGCTTGGGATGGAGTCTCAAGATTCATCCTTGGTGGGTCCCCAAGGATTAGGGCTTCTTCCGTCACCACACCCCAGGGAGGGGTCAGGCCTCTATCCCTCAACTTTCTGGCCCACTGTGACTATAAACTGGTGGTAAAAGAGGGGAAGGATGGGCTTGGGGGGCAGAGCAGCAATGAGGTGACAGTAACTGGCCTCTCAGGCTCTTTCTGTATGTCAAGCACCCTGGGAGTTCTCTGTAGCCTCTGCTCACTGAACCCTTGGACCAACCCTACCATGTGGGGACCAGCAGTCCCAAGGACAGGGGAGATCACTGCAGTTCAGCTCAGTGCTTTGGCCAAGGCCACAGAGCTGCTGTGGAAGACCCGGGATTCTAGCACAGGTGTCCTGACTTCTGAGGCCGGGTCTTGGCCATCATGAGCGCTGCCCTGCCCATGCTTGCCCCAGCAGCTACATGGTGAAGGTGAAGAGAAATAAAGAGGGGCCAGTATGCAGGGCCTGAGGTGTCTGAAGATGCTGTAGGCCAAGGGGTTGATCTCCGGGCTCAAGGTCTGGCATGATGTCCAGTCCTACTGGGTTGGTAGCAGTGGATCAGCTTCCCTCCCAGCCAAGACCTGTTGCTTCTGGAACTACCTGGCCGGTAGAAGATGCCCCTAGGATGCCCCAGGGCAGGAACAGGAGCTCTGTGTCTTCCACCAGCACTAAGCGCCCTCCCTGGCTTACTTCTACTCAGTTCTCCTTGGACAGAACCATGCCCCACTCAGTTACTGGAGAGCCAGGAATACATCCTACTGTGTGCCACAAGGGAAGGAGACCAGAAATATTTGGTGACTGGCAGTCATGGCCATCACAGTCAGAAGAGCTTCCTGGAGCTCTATTTTAAATTAAAATTATGTAATATAAGGGAGAGGGGAAGCCCACAAAAGTAACACTCATATTCCCTTTGTCTAAATATTGAAAGTGCAAAACTTGCCTAGATTCTTAGGCTTTTAAATATTATTTTCAAATTATGATGCGTAATCTGAAGTTCTTTGTTCTTTCACTGCTGCAAACACATCTCTCTGTAGCCACCAGGGTTCCCATGCAGAGCTGAGTGCCACCGAGGCGATACATCACACAGACCGATTCATTTGTCCATGGGCACATTTACAACAGCTTCCAGCACAGTATTCTAATAACTAATGTTGCTAGAAACACCTCCATGCATATCATCTTTTCTCCTCTGAATTGCCTCTTAAGAACAGTGTCCTGGGTCTGGGACTGTACACCGAAGGATGGGGACATGTTCATGCCAAGTCTCTCCAGGTCACCCAGGAGCCTTCTGACAGGCAATTGCCTGCTCTCAGGCCTTGTCATTGAAAGCACGTCAATTGTGACAAGCTGTCATTATGTTCCTTTTCCTTTCCTCATGCCAGCTACTTAGCCTGGAGACAATGTGGTGTAATGTGTCACCCAGGTACTTGGACTGTGACGGTTTCAGATGGCCTCTGTCCCCTCTTGAGCCCATTCCCACGGTTCTTTTTTAACTTCTACGAATCTGAACTCAAGGTTCCAAGCTAGGCTGCCTCCTAACAAGTCTTGGGGTTTGTGTGAGCTTCCTGAATGGGCTGTACCCCTTGCCCTCTGTGAGTTTCAGACAGATAAGTGAGGGGTGATGGTCCACACGGCACAAAGTGATTCCTAAATCACTTCCTAATAAGTGGTGGTTGGAGCCCTGCCATGTTTATTTGCAGATTGTTGAGGATCTGGGGTGGGGGCTGGGCGATCACCCAGGGACCATTTGGGCTGAAGTTCCAATTACGGAGATAAAACACCCATTACTGATTCATCAGGAATGAAGACAGCATAAATAACTTGGGTAGAGAAGGACCTGCAGGGGAGAGGGCTGGTCCCTTTATGATGAATGCTCTGAACACTGGGTGCAGCCAGGCGCTCATTAGAGTGCTGGGTGAGTCCTATTCATGCCCCTAAAGCAATCCTATTTGTCAAGCAACCCAGGAACTGAATAAAGACTTAGGCCGTTTATACTTAACGGCCCCCTTGGCTGCTGACAATAGATAAAGCAAATGAGAAGACATTTGCAATAAACTATTTTTTCTGCTCCCAGCCCTCTGTGGTTAAGGAGAACACATTTAGACCATGGCCCTGCCAACAACTTCGTCATTAATCTTCCTTTCCAATGGTAGCATCTATTCTCTTTGCCAGGTCTCTAAGTTCCTGCAGCTCTGAGGTGTTGGGGGGCAATACCTGAGGACCCTTTATCTTCTTTGGGCTGAGTCACAAACCAGGAATTCATTTAAATTTGCATTGAGGAGAAGCTGATGGAGGGGCCCCGAAAGCTACCTATTTGCAGGGGAGAGGCGAGGACTTGAACAAAGGCCGTTATCAGTGCCCGCCAAGGCACTGAAGGGGAGATGATGCCATTTTTGAAGACAATCACCATTTTCCGTAGCAATTATGAAGACTGCAAGGGATGCACACAAGGCAGGCTAATTATCTCTGAGGAGTGGGAGGGGAAATCATGGAAATAGACCAGGGGGGTATATGGAACCACTGGGTTGGGGAGCTGGAGCCCAGGGTTCTGCAGAAGGCATGGGCCAGGCAAGGGCCCCTTCCCAGGGTGGTGGGACATCCTCTCAGGTCCAGCCTGCAAAGGAGGACTTTGAGGCAGGCAGCACTTCAATGTGCACCCCAAAGGGGACCTCCTTCCTGGGGGGCACTCCCCGAACTCTCCCCTAGGGAATGAGGCCCCAAGAAGGCTTGGAGGAGAAGGAAAGAAGGTGTGGGAGGGAAGGGGGGAGGGCTTGGCTGCAGGGCTGTGTTCTGGAACTCTCCTGTGGGCCAGGAGTGAACTCAGGTGACTGCCTGTTAAGTGCCCTGGGAAGCCACCCTGGGGTTCTGCTCCCCTGGTTTCACTTGTCACATGCAAATGGGGCTCTTAGTGAAAGCAGGGTTGATACCTAAATGGGATGAGGGACAGGATCATGGCCTTTTGTGACTTCATGGACAGCACGGCTCCCAGGAGACTAGTAATTCCGGGTCAAAATTGTCAAAATTTTAGAGGGGAGTGAACGAACTTCAGGTGCGGGCAGCCTGGGCTTTGCTAGCTGCTGCCTCACGGATGGTGGTTGCGTAAACTGGCTTTTTTTCTGTTCTTGTTCACGGACGGATTTGGCCTAAGAACAAGCTTTGGTGGAGGGAAAACCTAAATAAACAAACCAACCACTCTCTTGGTGTCAATCAAGTCTTCACAACATTGAAAAAGAATGAGCAAATGCAGGCTGGTACCTTATATCTCTCAGTCTCTAAAAGACGATTTCAGTATCTAAGAGACCGGAGACAAAATGATAGAGGTATGAAGGAGACACAAGTGGTTTTCCATCCCCGAGTGGCCTTGCAATAACCTCCTTGCTCACCTATCAATGATTTCTTCTCCAATCTCAGCCTCCCACTCCCAGTAGCTCACTGCTCTCACCACACTGGTGGCTTCCTCGCATTTCAACATGGCCACACACTCCCACCTCAGGGCCTTTGCACTTGCTATTCACACGGCTGGAAAGCTCTTGTTCCAGCCACGGTCGTGCACTTACTCTCACTTCCTTTGGTCTATTCTACCTGCAATTTCAACGCTTCCCCAAAACTCCACCTTCTTTTCCTGCCTCCTCACTTCTCCTCTTAACTTATTACTAACGTATTAGGTATTTTCTTTAACTAACTAGTCTATTGTCTCTCCTCTCTAAGCTGCATGCTGATGTAAGGATTTCTGTCTGTCCCATTCACTGTTATCACTGAATACACAGTAAGCACTTAGGCAACGGCTAAATGAACAAGGTAATAGATGCAATATGACTGAAGAGTCCCCTCCTCCCTCCCTCCTTCCCTTCTTTTGACTGCAGTGCTGGGTTCAAACCAGCTTTTGCCTGCCAAGTTGGTCCCACCACTGGGCTACAGCCCCACCCAGAAACAAAGACGTCTTTGGGGGCAGCTCTGCCACTCAGCCTATTTCTGTCCATTCTTTCACTACAGGGAGTAATTCATAGTAAGACACAGGGGAGAATCCAGTGGAGGAATCTGAGGTCCTAAGAGATGGTGGCACTCAGGGATAAGAGCAAGCTGGTCCTTGAATGACCATGGGGCTCAGTGTCACCCCACCCCACCCCCAGCACAATGCCAAGAATGAGTGTGTTATCCCTGAGATCTGGAGGTGGGTTGTTTCCAAAGCGGCTAGGGTGACTTACTGTGATGATATGACAGGAAAGCCATTATATTAGAAAGAGTCACCTTAGGCCAGAAAGTGTCACCTTAGGTGATACTGTGCTTGGTTCTCTGATACAAGCCACACCCTGAGAGAAGCCTCGATTGCATTTGCTAAGCTGGAAGTCCAGCCTCTCTGGATCTTGGCGAAGATTCTGTGAACTGCCAAGGGGAATTGGGGGAGATGGGAGGAGTATCAAATTGT